>JAQZBX010040492.1:0-22656 GCA_029593785.1 Cabassous unicinctus | reverse complement strand
AAGCACTCAGGTGCAAGGAACAGTAAGACTTTAAAAAAAGTAGCTAATAAATTGTGGTTTTGTTCTCACATAATCAGAACTCTGGAGAACTGCAGCTGAGGGTTGGGCTCAGATATTCAATGGTATCTACAAAGGATCCAGCTTTTTCTGTCTTCTTTGCTCCGCCATACTTGGCACACGTTGGCTCAGAGCCACAAGATGGCTACTGTAGAGCTTTAGGCACCAGGACATCAATCATGAGTAGGAATCAGGGTTGTGGGTGGGGAAAGAAAACCTGTAATCTCCTTTTGCTTATGCTACTCTCACCTTTAATCCAGGAAAGTCAATTTTCTCAGAAGCCCTCCAGTAAGCATCCCTTTATGCATCATTGGCATGGGTCACATACTCATCCCTAGGTCTGGGACATACCCATCTTTATAGATCAAGAGATCTCTGGTTGATACTTGATGAAAATCAGAATGCAAGTGACAAGGAAGAAGAGGAGTGGGGGATGCCTGCTAAATGGGCCATGCATCTGCTATGTATGTAGGGAGACAAATTGGGAAGTTATCATATAATTTTTTATGAGGCACAAGGGACTGAACTAAAATAGAAAGCATAATATATGAGCAATATTTGCAGACATAGAATCAATAAAACTTAGAAACTACAATTATGAGCACAAGGGAGTCTATGTACAAGAATAAGAGCAATCCAGTATCTGGGACTGAAGTGACTCTGTGGAACCAATATTAAAGGAGTGAATAGAAGATGATTTGGAAAAAGTGAGCAATTACTAAGCTATAGAGTGACATGTACACCAATGAAAGTGTAGTTCTATTTCTTTGTTATTTGTAAAACCTTTCTCTAGCTACATAGACTCCCTCATGCACTCATCAGAGCCAGCATGGAAAGCATATTTCCAGCCTCAACAAATTTCTGGCTAGAGCAGCTCTCAGAATAAAAATATTCAGCCCATTAGTGGAAACTGCAGAGCTTCATGATTACACAGGTGCTTTTCTTTGGGGGATGAACACCAATAGTGCTTGAGAAATGTGACTGGGACCTGCTCCATTCTTGTCTTGCCTGTATTTGGGCATAGAGTGGTTTAACCATCCCACAGGTCACATCTCTCCCTCTACCTGAATTGCTGGAGTGAAGACGTACACTCTGTGGATTTTTCTATTAGTCACTGCCTTGGTAGACCTCCAGTTGGAAGGAATAAAGGACAATGTAGGAAGCTGAGATCATCCATTTGATTCTGGTGATCTCTTGTTGGCGATGCTGCACCCTGGGAATCCAGCACATCCATTTCCAGACAGGGAAGGTCAGTAAATTAGTACTTAATTTATTTCATTCACAAATCTCCATTGTGACAGCTTACATTAAGTTCAAAGCAAAACTTCCCAAGTCTCTTCATTTAAAGCAAACTGTAGCTTTTGTAGTAGCACAATTTTTTATTTCTGATTTGTATTCTACATTTTTCACCCATGTTAAACTTTCAACAAAAACGTTTGGCCTGTAGGAAACCATATATGTATATATATACACACACGCACACACACACATATAGTTGTGGTAGGCTGAATTATGTGCCCCAGGAAAAATAGGCATTCTTTTTTTTTCAAAGGAGATACCGAGTGATGAAGCCAGGACCTTGTACATGGGAAGCAGGTGCTCAACCACTTGAGCTACATCCGCTCCCCAGTGAGAGTTGGTTTTTCCTGTTAGTTTGTTTTTAGGAGGTACCTGGGAACAAACCCGGGACCTCGTACATGGGAAGCAGGTGCTCAACCACTGAGCTACATCTGCTCCCCTGCATTCTTACTCTTACTCCATTCCTGTGATTGTGAGCCCATTGCAAATAAGACCACTGAAGATGTCATTTTTAGTTAAGGTGTGTCCCAGCTGACTGAGGCTGGGCCTTAATACTACTATTGGAGGGTTTATGAAAAGAGAGCCACATGGAGGGAAAGAATCTGGAAGTCAGTGGAACCTGGAAGAGAAAGGAGAAGATGCCACCACATGCAATGCCATGTGACAGAAAAGTCAGGGACCCAAGGGTCGCCAGCAACCAGCCCAAGAGCACCACAGTTCTCAGGGAGAAAGCATCCCCTCGCTGATGTCTCAGTTTTGGACTTCTCCTAGCTTCAAAATTGTCGGCCAATAAAGATGGGAAATTTTCCTTTATCTTCTCTGAGTTTTGGTAATCAGTGGGACAGATGGGTGTGAGCTCAGAGCTCTCATCCTCATTCAATAAGAAAATTTAGAATCTGTGTTTAAAAAATATCTGGTTGTATTCAGGTACATGAGGAAATAAAAGTAAACTGAAATATGAGGACTTGAGTTAGCAATGAACTTTATATTCTAGGAAGATTGACTCCTGGATCTGACGCTGCTTTTCCGGGAGTTTTTGGTGTGGTGGGAGGAGCAGGTCACATCTCCCCCTTTGAACATGACTCCCCAGTCTTTGAAGGTTATCGTATAGGAGCATTAGGGATTGAATTTTGCCCTTCCCCCCAAAAAGATGTTCACGTTCCAACCGTGGCTCCTGTGAATGTCATCTTATTTGGGATTAGGGTCTTTGAAGATGTGATTAGTTAAGATTAGGCCAAACTGGATTAGGGTGGGTCTTAATCCAATATGACTGTTGTTCTTATAGAGGGAGAGAAGACACAGATACACAAGGGAGAAGACGACCATGTGACGGAGGCAGAGATTGGAGTCAGGCTGCCACAAGCTAAGGTGCCAAAGCTTGACAGCCACCAGCAGCAGCAGCTAGGAGAGACGCAGGGAGCAGTCTTCCCTACAGACTTCAGAGGGAGCACGGCCCTGCCCACACCTTGACTTCAGACTCTGAGCCTCTAGAACTGTGAGACAATACATTTCTGTTGTTTTAAGCCCCCCAGTCTGTAGCACGTTGTTATGGCAGCCTCAAGAGTCTAAGACACGGAGCTCTACATTTCCTTCCAGTTACGGGGTTCCATGATTCTGCTTTGTTTAGTGGTATCATTACACATTTAATACTAACGTGTAACACTTTTCTCAACACGTGCATATAACTGATCTTATTGAATTCTGTCATTAACAGTGCAAGGCAGGAACTCTTTTCCCCATTTCAAAGGTTGGATACTTTCCTCCAATTTCAAGATGAGAAAGGAGGGGCTCCTTGCAACTTGACCAAAGCTACCCATATCTGGGTCATGAACACACAGCTTGCTTCTCAGACTTCGGGTCTACCTTCTATTTCATGCTGCCTTTTGAAGTGTCAGAGATCTCATGTTATAATTATAGTCACTGAGTACATGCTTTAAAAAGTAGAGAGAAAAATGAAAGTAGCTGTTCTAGGAATACATAAACATTTAGATTAAACAAAGAAGGCTAGCCCTGACTATATGGCACTCTACATGAACGGGGAAGACATGATCGAAACCACTTCCTTAGCAGTGTATCTCATTTGTTTGCTTCTTTAATCTAGTTTGGCTGAAAAGATGATCATTGCTTCTAAAATCTGCAAGATGAAGTAAGGCACAGATCTCTCAGAAAAAAACAAATCCTGGGTTAAAAAAAAAATCCTCCTAATTGGTTCCAAACTGTTAAATATGCAGCTCTGGCGAGCACCCTTTGCCACATAAAGACAAATATTTATTACTCTAAAGATGAGGAGAAAGGGGTGTACACACTGGTTGAGGAACTGTCAGTTGGTAGATCCTTCCAGATGGCAATTTGGCACATGTCTCAAAAGCTTTAAGAGGCCCCATATCCTTCAATCTTGTAATTCTCTTTCTATGAGTTTATCCTATACAAACAGTCGAGTCAGGGATGGGGCAAAAAAAACCTATGTATAAGAATGTTCTTAGCAGCACAGATATTTACCATGGGGGACAGGAGAAGAGCGTAAAGAGGGGAGAAGAGAGCTGGGACTTAGGATCAGCACAGCAAGCTGGGTGCATTTACTGAGGGCACCAGGCTCGGAATTGATTATCGTGCAATCAAGGAAAGAGTCATCTATTAACATGCAAAGATGTCCATGGCATATATTTAGTAAAACTTGAAAAAATTATAAATATATAGTATGACCCCATTTGTATGTGTGTATGTATACATGTATCTCTGCGTGTGCATACACATACATGCACACACACATACACATGCACACATGCACTCACACAGAGGCAGGGCTCGAATGACTTATATAAATTCTGTGTATGAGTATTTTTGAGACAGGGTCATGAGAGATACGTTTCCTTTTTCTTTTGCTTATATGTAGTTTCTACAATGTCTGCAATGTACATTTATCAGTTTAGCCATAAGAAAAAGCACTTTAATAAAGGTTTAATAGGTTAAGTTCTATGCTATCATATGATCATTATTTTTTATTTAGTTTGTCATCCAGTTC
The DNA here is from genome assembly GCA_029593785.1 of Cabassous unicinctus. Lineage (NCBI taxonomy): Eukaryota > Metazoa > Chordata > Mammalia > Cingulata > Chlamyphoridae > Cabassous > Cabassous unicinctus. The sequence continues at coordinate 18,278 of JAQZBX010040492.1, read as the reverse complement.
TCCAGGACTATTTGATTGTTAGAAGTAGCATGAATATTTGCTAAGACCATGAAGCACTCCCTTATTTAACCTGGGCTTTTGTTCTTTTTTCTTTGATGCAGTTTGCCTTAACTCAAGTTCAGATGAGAGGACAAGTCAATTGTCTGAGGTTCTTGGAAGCTTGCACAATTGTCTCGCTTCACCATGCTGAGCCACGACCGCACCTCAGATGGAGCACCCAGTACCAATATGGGCATCGTGTCTACACCACAGCACACTAATGTGAATGGGGTTCATAAACTAACTGCTGGATCCGAATCTCTGCTGCACTGTTCCCATCTGTTCTGCTGAGTCTGCAGACCCCGTGGGCTGCCCTAAACCCTGGTGACGCTCCCAGTGTGGGGCCACGAAAGACCCTTCGCAATACGGAAGACCATGACTTAGTTATCGGAATATATTCAGGTATATTTGCTCTGAATTCAATTACCTGTAACAAAATAACTCAATCAGAGCACAATATTTCAAAACTCTTGGTTTAACTGTTTCCCTGGCCCTTATGGAGTATGTTCTCACCCTGCTGCCTGCCACCACTTGGTTTGAGGGCACGGGGAGAGGTTGGCACAGAAAAGCGAGCTGCTGCTGCCATCAGATTAGCTGGCCCATACAGAAGTTCTGCTCAGATTCACTTTCCCCAAAGCTGGGGTGGAGTTACTTCCCTGCTGCCTCCAGAAACTTTGGCACCCAGGAATAAATGCTAAGCAACAGAGTTGTTTGCTTCTTCTTGAATTCAAGAATCTGCCTCAGGTCAGGACTTGCGTTTAGAGGATGGTGGCTCCTCAAGGCTGTATGGGGACCAGAGGTGACATCCTCACACAGGGGCTGGGGGACGGGGGTTGGAACTTGTTTACGGAGGAGGGTCCAGCAGTGGTGGGAGACAGGGCTGAAGAGCTGAACAGTCTCGTCAACTCTAGCAATGGTCAGCCCTGGTTTCCAGCTGGGAGAGGGCACAGCTCTGGGGCCTCAGTGGTGTTGAGGACCTGAGTGGGAGGCCGTGGTCGCCGGAAGCATGTGATCCAAGGTGGGCCACTAGCAGGGAAGGGCGGGCCGGCAGGCTGGGGGGAAGGCTCAGCCTCAGGAATGGCGGGGAGTAAGGTCAAAGTCCAGCCCAGGGGATGTCAGCTCGGGCTGATTTCACCCGCCTCCCAGGGAACGTTTAGCAATGTCTGGAGATGGGTTTTGGTTGCCACAACTGGAGAGTGGTGGGTGCTACTGGCATCTAGTGGGTAGAGTCCAGGCATGCTGCTCAATATCCTACAAGGCACAGGACAGCCCCCTCGACAAAACATGATTGGTCCAAAATGTCAATCGTGCCCAAGCTGAGAAACCCTTATAGACAGCAAAGACTGAGAGAGGAGCTTGGAGAGGGGGAGAGAGCTGGAGCTCGGGCGGCAGCGCAGCCTGGGAGCCACCATGGTGTGTGGGGGGCAGGCTGGGTCTTTGGGGTAAGGAGCACTGATTCGCAGGAGCCGGTGCCTACGACTGGGTCATACTCCTAGGATGGATCTGGGCGTGTTTCTTTCCAAGACCCATCAGACGCCAAGGAGAGAGCAGAACTCCAGGAGCACACGCTCCTCTGCTGGCCTGCCTGGTTGGCATCCTGGCTGTGTGACCTCGGGCAAGCTCCTTAACCTCTGTGCCTCTGTCTCCTAATCCGTAAAATGAGGACAATGCAACAGCACCACAAAGAAGTAATGAAGGTTAAATGAGTTAGATTTGGAAGTTGTTCAAAACACGGAAGGTTCTCTGTGACAACTGTCTTTTAGCTTCCCAAGATAGATAACAGCTTATTTCCCACCTCCCAACATTAAGCCTCTCATGAAATTGAAACAAGAAAAAGTAGAGAGGGGGAAATAAAGAGTAGTTTCTTTGCTTCTGCCATTCTCTCTTCTCCTCTCGTGGACGTCCTGGGGCCGTGAAGGTTAGGTTCAGTGGAGCCCTCTCTGCAGGGGCAGTGCAAACGAGAAGCCTGTCACGGGGTTTTGTGGACAGGGCTGCCTTGCAGTCAAATGGAGAACATATTCCTCTCCCAGAGACGTAACAAAACCCAGCGGAGTTGTGTAGCTCCGACTTCCCACGGCCATTCTGCTTCTCCAGCTCACTTTGAGTGACTTGTAATGAAAAATGTTTTGCTTCAGAAACGATGCAAGTGGACGTGAAGGGCCCGATGGCAGTTTGCACCAGCATGTTCAAGGCACCGCATACAGCGCAGGGTGATTTACGGAAACCTAGCCACGCATAGCCACATCCCTGCACCAAAAATACGGGCCTTGCGGCTCAGTCATCTATGGCCAGTATAGGAAAGTAAGCCACGATGAGATTTATTTTTAAAAGGTCTGCTAAAGGGAAAATATGCATGGGGAGTTTCTATTAAATCATCTTCTATATGCACATTTCACCAGCTGCCTACCCAATGCATGCCAGAAGAAGAAAAACCTTTTTTCTGGCTGGGATTTTTTTTTTCCCCGCAAGTTTATCTGCTGAGACACTGCATCTTGGAAAGCCACCAGGTGTATCTGGTGGGCGGCGTGGGCACTGGGGGCGTTCCTGCGTGTACTAGTTTTCCCGCTGGCGGCAGCTTGACTAACACTGGCAGTCTACAAGGTGGGTGTGGGATTAGGCCTAGAGTCGAATAGGAAATTTAAGAGAACTGCAACCAAGTTCTTATTTCCCGCTGAAATTCAAATAACACTGGGGACACTCGCAGATACTGGGGGCTTCGTCCGGAAGCCAAAGCTCTGGACGTGAAAAGAAAGGATCTCATCCCTGTGGTCTTGGGAAGGGAATTTTCAGTGGGAAGGATTTTAGACTACAACTCACCGCCGAGGGAAGCCGTGGCCCCGGCTTTTCGCCGTGATTTACGCTGTAACGCTCTGTGGGAGCTGAGGATGACCTGCGGCGCCCAGGTGGCCTTGTTTTACAGGGGAGCTGAGAGCCGCTGAATTTATGTCCCTGGTGGAGGCTGCACCATCGGTTCACGTCAGATGGGGCCTTGATCATGGGCTCCTGGTTCTCCCTTCTGGGCGCCTCCCCCTAAGCAGTGCACAGACATCTGCTCCGAAACACTCACGCCGAAAGAGGGACATTTTTCAGCAGCCGACTACAGTCTGAAAATAGGAATCCATTATGAGGCTGGACTCCTTCACCTTGTTCCAGCAAATTTTCATTTCTTACTCTTTAACTCAAACCTTGTGCAATGTTTCCAGATGCCTGTCTCAATCCACTCTCACCTGCAGCACCGCCAGCCCCCAGATAGGAGCTTTCACTTCCTAGCCTGCCCCTGGGGAATGCTCAGATGCCTCTTTCCCTAGTCCGTGTTTGCAGCTGGAGATGCACGTGGAGCCAGACAGCTCCCCTTCTTTGTTATCATCTTCTTAGCCTTTCATAACCCCGGTTTCGCTGTCAGCTTGTCTATACAATTAATTGCAAGCGACACACCACTGATTTTTGCAAGGTCATTGGGTAACTTTAAAGCCCCCAGCATTTGAGGGGTTGGTCAATGGTGTCTACTTTTTGACACTGCGTGGCATGGTTCTTCCTCGCAGTGAGCTAACAAATAACGGAGATGAAAAGAAAATAGCACATCTGAAAAGGCACGAGAAAACAAAGCCGTGTTGCTGCTGCAGGAGAGGGTGGGAAAAGAGTGTGTGCACTTATTTCTTGAAAGAGTAGGTGGTCGGAGTCAGGCACTAGTGCATAGAACATGTTGCATTTCAGGGCCCGGGAAGAGTTCATCCAATATTTTGACTGGCTTCGGGTTAAGTGAACAACTCTTTCTTGGAACGCCTTCTTGCCATTTACCATCTTCCCAGTTGCTTCCTCTCACCGTGCCTTGGCTTGTCATCTGGCGAGCACCATTTCTCTGCGTGCCAGCCTTTAAGCCGGCTGGGTGTGCTGTGCCACAATCTGCTTTAGTTCACATAAGAAAGAAAAACGTGCATAAATGGATCAAGACTCCGAATCCACCGCAATATTCAACTTCCCTGTTTAGGATTACTCATACTTGTTTGGCCTACAATTTCTTCATATGGTGTTCTTTGGCTTTTGCTCCTTCATATTTTTAATGACCGAAAGCAACCAAAAAATCAAGGACCCTATTGCAATTTCTTCCCATAAGTGCATTTGAGTGGATGTGGCCAGATGCTTCTATAGTATCCACACTTCGTCTATTCTCTTTAAATTTCCTTTCTTAACTATAATACAAACCTTTGCCATGAAGAAAGAAACGATTTCAGATGGAAAAAAATGGTAATTTTAACAACAAACAGAATGTTAGCTGCAGCTAAACAGTACATCTGAAGGTGGAAGACAGCTTAGCCAGAACTGGTGGGTCTGAGCTTCAAGAGGAGCTCTACCTCCTGAGGCGACCTGCGGAGGCGTTAGAGTCCTTTACCTCTGCCTCTTAGTTACACAGGGAACCTTCCACTGCGCTACCTCATTCAACTGAGGAGGTATTCAGCTGGAGCTGGAGGTTGTCTGCCAAGAAATTCCGTTGCTTCATTGCCACTTGTTGCTATTTATGTGTGAAAATGACACAAATTTATCCTGCCATCCAGAAGTTTAAACAAAAACAAATAACTTTCAAGGAAAAGCATCATTTTCTGTCGGGTTCCCCCTTGGGAGTGAAAACACTGCTTTTCCTAAGTGGCATGAATTTTGCACTTCATTAAACATCTTAATCTTTTCATCGCATTAGCCTTTAATGCAATAACATAATCTTAGATCATCTGGATTAATGATTACAATAAAATCGTGGTTATAAATCTTTAGAGGGCTGTGAAAATGAACAGCTGCAGTTGCTGACATTTGATTTCTAAAACTTCAGAAAGCTGTATCTCCATTGATGAACATTCTGTGTTTCTCGTCCCTTTAAACCAAAGTTAATCTTTAGTATGTCTGTTTCCTAGAGGCTTATCACATTTCCAGTCAAGGAGTTGGACAGGTCTTTAGGAAGTAGTTTGCCTCCTGGCCTAGGGTTTAACCCAAATCCTTCAGGTACAATTTAAGTTTAGTCTTGATATTTTTCATGGGAGTCTTGAGGGGTATATTACAAGTTCACACATGAAATGACGTTCTCCAAGGATTCCCTATAGCACAAGTACTGGTGTCCTGAATTTAGTTCAGAATAGTTAAGACTATTCCAAATGCTAGAAGCTGCACAGCTTACCTCCCAGACAAGTATTGTCAGGCAAGAAAAATGTCTCCTTGGTCTACCTGCACTGGCAGGAGGTGAGGGACTCAGAGTTCCAATTTGTCCAAAAACTTCAAGGCAGTGTACTGAGGTGAAGCCCCTTCTATTTGCATGCTGCCCAAGGATTTTCTTACTCTTCTTCAAACTTTGGTTCAAGTTATCAGTAGAGTTCCTTAACAAAGCAAGAAAAGGAAAGAGAGACCTGGGAAAAGTTGGAGTTTTTTGGTTCTGCTGGGTAGAGCAGTAGCTCTTGTTTCCACCATGAGTTCCTGTCAGATAGTTAGGAACATTCTATGATTGCACAGGTGCAAGACACAAAATGTACACTAGTTCATCCTCTTCTCTGAGGCAAGATTTTCAGATGCTTATGCAAAAAACCCAGAATAAAATGTGCTTTATAGATATCAGTGTCTTCATCCTTATAATATCGAACACCCAGAGACTCACATGACAACATCCAAATGATTGTCCAGCGTTGTCACTTTTCATGCCTGTGAGCTGTAGCCTCAGCATGGCACTAATGATTATCTGGGTGCTGAGGAGAAAGCTGGTTGGGAGGAAGACAGAGGGCAAGCATCAGTGTGGGTAGGTAATAAGGTAGTAAATGGGAACTCTGTGTATTATGCATGGTTTTTCTGTAAACCTACAACTTCTCTGATTAAAAAAATAAACATAGAAGGGGTGGCCACTGAATAATTTAGGAGAGGTGACCTGAAAACCTTACCTAGTGGTAGAGGTAGTGATGGAAGAATGAGGCCAGAGATGGGAGAGCAACCACAGACTTAGGATCTTAGGTCTTAGTTACTGATAGGAGTAGGGTGACCAGCAGCCCCAGTTTTCCCAGGACTGGAAGGTTTCCCGGGATGTGGGGCTTTCACTGCTAAGATCAAGAATGTCCTGGGCAGCCTGGGACAAGGGTGTCACACTGGAGAGGAGGCCCCACAGGAGAAGGTGTCAAGGACCCCTTCTCACATGTAGATGGCGTACCTCCAGACACTGTGCACTTTCCTCCGCCATCTGTCCAGGCATCATGCAGAAGCCATCTCCAATTTTTGGATTCTTCACACTACTTTTACTCTCTTTCATTGCTGGTTTAACCTTGTACTGGAAATTTGGTTATTCTGTCTTGTAGTTGCTTGGCAAATGCCTTAAATGGTGTAGTAGGCTATTGCTCCTTGAGGTCAGAGGCCATCCTTGTGTCCCTCTTAGTACCAGCTTCCACTTTAAGTCCCAACTTGGCAAAGAGACACAATTCTGATTGTGAGAGCATGGAGGAGTAAGGTTAGTCCTCACTGAGATCTCCCAAAGAAGCAAAAAAGGAGAGGATCATACTCCATAGAAAGATAGAGTAAAACTCCAAGATTCCTCCTTTGACATGACTCTTCTCATGTCCCCTTATCCCAACTTCTCTTTTCCCAGTGTCTCCTTTATCAGGACTTGAGGCCTCATCTTGCTTTCAGGATTTATTCTTTTTCTCTTGCGAATAGCTCAGAGCCCTTTCCAAGTCAAGAGAATCAGCTCTCTCTGGCTTTTTCCAGTGTCCTCCCCACTGTGATCCCCAATACTGCCACAAAGCCGCAGGAGTCTAACAGGTCAAACTTCTAGACTTTTCTGTATATGTATGTGCAGTAGAGGGTGAGAAGTGGCTTGGGGACAGTAATATGTGAACATTTTTGTCCCCATCTTAATACTACAAGTATTATAAATGGTATAAGCTTAATACATATCTATCGCACTGGATTATCTCTCTGTCACCTGGGTGGGCAGTGCTGGGAAGGAATTTATTGTGGGTCAAATGCATGTTACTATGATGGACCACAGTCCAGGAAAGGGGGCTCTTTATGTGGTGTAAGACCTGAACTAAGATTCAATATTAAGTGCTGCTTTGACATTGGAGAAATCCAGGAGGGCTTCAAAAGGCCCAACCGCACCCCCCCCACCTCCTCTGCTCCTGTGGATGCAGTCTTCTAGCATCCTCTTGAGCTTGCTCATCCCTGAATAGTGGCATGCAGTCAAACAAACAAACCAATCACATCCTCCTGTGGGAACCAGGGGTCACCTCACCCTCTTGTCACTCTAAAGCCTGCCTTCCCTGGTCCCTGCTTGTTCACTCTGCTCCTAAGTCCAGCCCCTGGGTGGCCCTGTGGGTATATGTGAGCATATGTGAGTAATGAGCCCATAACCCTAGGGCAGGAGTAATCCCTCCCTCACCAACAAGGTGAAGAGTTGAACAGAACGCCCCCCAATCCCATAAGGGTTTAGACTGAACCAGGGAAGGGACAAAAGACACTGCTCCTTTAGCAAGAGAGGTGACGGTGATGGGAGGAGAAGGACCCGCTGCAGACATGAAAGCACCACGAGGCGTTAGTGCTGGGATGTGCGTGTGTGTATCTGAGTGCACTGTGGGGGCAGACACTGGTCTTTGTCAATGTGGGGGCAATAAGGTGAAAATGAAGAACGTGGCTTTGGGCATTAGATGCCTGCATGGCTGAACTGGCCCTGGGGCCTCTGGCAAGTCATTTCACCTGTCTTGGTGCCACAGTTTTCTCATCTGTACGTCATAGGGTTCTAGGGAGAAATAAATATCCCAATACTTATAAGATACTTAGCATGGAGTCATGTGTATAGTAAACACTCAACAAACATCAGGTCTTACTATTATTAAGGCTGATGTCAACTACAGCTGAAAGGGGTACAAGGCCTCAATAAACCCTCGTGGAAGGGGTTCACAAGAAGCCAAGGGTATGCTGGCTCGAGTTTCTGGAACTCTCTTAATATATTTTAAATTCATACTGAAATTCAATGTGCTGAGGTCCCCTGATAAAAAAAAAAAATTAGAAAAAAAGTGGAAGCATATGGTGGTCTGAGTCTTGAAGAAGTATGACTTCAGTGATGGAAACAGGCTGTTGGAGAAATCTGCTTTTTCAGCCCTGTCAGTCACGAACCTTCACCAAATGTTGACATTACGCATGATATTAATATACTATAAAAGGATCCGTGCAAAACTGGAAAAGCACAAACACACCATGCAAAGCCCAAGTCATGCTAATGTCTCCTAGGCATCAGAAGCAAAAATTCACAGCTAGCTTTGAGTATTAGGGTTTGCAGTGGTTTGTGTCAGCAGGCTTACAAAAATTAGTCATCATCTAAGGATGTGGCCACATATGGAGCCTTCTGAATTAAAGGAAGCATTTTCACATCGAAAGTCTTTGGAAGGTTTTATTTTACTCGATTGTCAAGGATTCTCCGCCTTTTGGTTCGCTTGCAGCTTTGGGGGCAATAAAGTCCCCTTTAGAATAAAGGCCCATTTGTTACCCACCCAAGCTTGGATGAGTTGATTCAGGCGGAGAACAACCTTTGAAGTTCAGGGAAACTGCTATCAAGTCAAAGTATGAAATAATATCAGAAAGGGGCCCCTAATGCATTATGGAATACAACGCAGAATCTGGCCGAAGGTGATGCTAATTTCTGTTCTTGTCAATGGAAAACAGATGCCAGGACAACTTGCTCTGTATTCATCTGATTCCTCAGGACTTCGATTTGCCACATGGCAATATTCGAAAGCCGGTATGCCTGGTGGGCGAGGGGGGAGGCGTGCACCAAGGCAAGGCCTGGTTCCTTTATTTTCTTTGGCATGGTTTTTGGAAAAGTCAGAGAAAATGAATTTCAAATGATGGGTCAAAACCCAAGATCTGAAACACATTTATTCCATCCTGTAGGTCTCATGCATCCATGGAAATAATTTTGATAACTTCAACTCCATTTCCAGTTGCAGGTATGTTGTGCATAGAGTTCAATTTTTTTTTTTTTTTTTAAGTTTTATTTCAGTCATTTACCATGCCATGAAGCTTTTAAGTCCTGTGAAGTTGTGGAAAAAAAGTTCAAATTGACTGTAAATAATTACACTGATTTCCTGTTTTCTTTCCATTTCTTTTCTCTTTTGCCTTTTAAAATTGGCCCTGTAGCCGGAAGCATATTTTGCATCAAATGCGTGTGGAGGATAGAAGAGCCGCATGCAGGCAGCAGCTGGCGAGGAGACTTGCTCAGGCAGCTTTCCCCCTCGCACACTCGTTTTTGTCTACATTGTAAAAATATCTTAAACGCTCGACAAATGTCTGCATGCTAAATGAAAGCGTCAAAATAATGTAAAAAACTTAATAATGTTTGGTAGTAAAAGTTAAGAAATTGGATAGATGCATGAAGTCTCTTATGGGTAGAAGGGAGGCAGCTAATTTCTAAACACACTCAGAACTTTCCAGAAGGAGTGGCAGGAGTGGCAAGTTGATGCTAGAATGGAAGAAAGAATGTCATTGCCATCTGAGAGAGTGTACGCTGCTGCTCTTTTTGATTAATTTGGTAGGAATAGCAGCTACTGAGGAGGGTCACAGATGTCGTGTTTTGGCATCAAAACTGGATTGCAGGTAAGAGAAGTGCCCTATACTAGAGGTGTGTGTGTGTGTGTGTGTCTGTGTGTGTGTGTGTCAGCCCCTGACCTTCACCTGGGGAGGTCCTGCTGCTGCAGGGGTGCCGTCTCCTCACCTTCTCTGAGGCCCAGGTCCCACGTCCCGTCTCTGCTGACCACCTTTCTAACTCCTCGTCAAGCTTGTGAACGTGGCAGACCCAGTGAGCACCTGCAGAGTGGACATCGGAATGAGTCAGCGCACAGCATCCTCCCCTCCGGCTCAAAGGCTCAGTGCAGGGTCTGCTCCAAGCACAGATGGCGGGAGGTTGGAGTGGCGATGTCTCTTCCCATTGTGAGGATCTTTTTGGAGGAAAAACTGTTCCTAGAGTTGCATAGACATGACCGCGTGGTGGAGGCAGATGGAAAAGTGGAGGTCTGTGTCAAACCTGGGTGTTCCCCAAAGTGGGCTGTAACCCACTGTCCAGAGGGGATATTCTAGTATTTGCACAGTGAACCTTTTCTTCCTCATTTCTCTACTTTCTTTTTAATGGAGTCACTTAACGCTGATTCTCGCCTCTCAGCTGTATTCTTTCCATTTACATTATTTGAATTTGAATCACTTATATTCAAACTAGCAATTACTTTTTATGTACTGCAGATAAAGATTTTTAAAAGACATACCTACTTAAGCGAAAGGCAAGTTTCTCCTCTTTTAGGAATTGGAATGCTTTAGTTTCCTAAACTGCAAACTCAGGACAACACGTACATTCTTTGGGTATGGTGAGAGTTAAATGAGATAGTGTATAATAAACTCAATAAATGTTAGTTCCCATCCAGTTCCCTTTTCTGGAAGATAAAGTGCCTGTGAGCTCCTGAGTCTCAGTCCCTTCATCTGTGAAATGGGAAGAATGTCATCACCACCTCCCAAACTCGGCTGGGATCGCATGAGATAAATGTATGTGTGCACATGGGAGAAACGACAGTTCCTGGCCTTTGTGAGAAGTGATTCTAGGTAGGAGGTTTTCTAATGTACTTAAATTCATTCAAGTCTGAGGTGTGCCACCATCCTTCTCTCACCTGTCCTTTCTTGTCTTGCTACCACCAGGTGCTTGGGGAGCAAGAAGGAGCCCAAACCAAGGGAGCATTGTTTCCCAAGAACCGTTCATTCCCCGATTCAGTTAAAACAGTTAGCACGCCGAGACAGTCATCTTCTTTACCTTGCTTCTCTCTGTGTCCTGACTTAGGGCTTATCTGAGAGCCTTTTGTTCAGGCTCATAATTATTCAGTGACTCAGTAACCCACAAGCATTACCCATGGAGCCAGACAAGACCAGCGAGCTCCTTGGACCACCTGTTCCAAGGCATTTCCTGTGTGGGCGGCAACTTCACAGGGCTGAAAATATGAGTTACGGTAAAAATGTCCTTAACCCTGGCACTCTGAATTGTTGAAACTAGATGGAATCTTGTTTGATTATGTTCCGGCCAGATGCATTTCATTATCATTCCTTGCATATATATTAAAAAAAACCTCGTCCCTCTATAAACAAATGTTCTCAAGAGGGAGACAGCACACCCTTGCATGTGACATTGCTCTAATAGAGAAAACACATCTATGGTTCACCTATTAAGTCAGCTATGTACACATAGAATGCATTGGTGCTGTTTGTTCCTGTGACTGCTATAGGTGGTTGGGGATTCAAGAATATTAATACTGAATTTTAGGTCACACATTGCACTCAACTGGAGTTTTGCAAACAATCCAGACTAATCAAATGTTCTGTTCACAGTATGCCAAAACTGGCCAGTGGGGTGGAAAAAAATGAAAAAGACCCAGCCCAAATAGTTATTTATGTCTTGTTGACAAAACATTGGGTTTACTGACTGATTATTTCCACTCAATAGTGAGTCGTTACTGGCCTTTTCACTGTGAGTTTAGCTGCCACATTATTCCACCAGTGTAACTGCCCCTCATGAGGAACATTTTTTTCAGCCTTATTGCCTTTCTGATCTTGCAGATTGCCATGTTATTGGGTCATGACTCAACTTTTAAAAAATAATTTCTTTTTTCTCTGATTATAAAAGCAATACATGTTCATTATAGAAATCTTTAAAATATAAGTATGGAAAAAAAAAAATTCCCCACAAGCTCACAGTCCACTTGTAACTATTGTGAACTTTATTTAACCAATCCTTATTATTGGACATTTGTTTTTTTTAATATTTGCTTAATATGAAATAACCAATGCTGTATTATATTATAAATATTATATTAATATTTCATATAAACATTACAATGATAATATTGGTTTTACCATTGACATATATTTCTAGTAGTTTTGTTGTTTTATTGTAAGGCTTTTACAACCTTTCATTGTTTTGTGCTTTAGCTAGGGATACAAATTCATTCATCATAAAAAGAAAACCATAGATTGTGTAGCAATCACTAAAAGAGGATATAGAAAAGACTAGAAGTAAGGTTCTTGTGCCAACCAAAATGGCTCCAGCTTTAAAAGTAAAACATGAGTAGGAAAATTATAAATGAGTAACTCTGATACATTGGGAAGATAGGTTATCATATATTCCAAGGTAAGGCCCACTAACAGGGCACTGATTCCTGGGGTTATCTGCCCTGCCTATTGTGTCTAGATGTCTCAAGGGCCCTCAGGAGCCCTGCTGTTTGAGATCTGTTGGCAGTCAGTGAAAGCCTCCAGAGATGTGAATAAACGAAACCTCTGGAATGACTGCCCAACTCACCTTGAAATCTCTTAGCCATAAAAACTCTTTTGTATTTAATATTTCCTCCTTTTGGTCTAGGTCTTTAACCAAATGCATCACTAGTTGCCACTTGGTAATAATCCCTCAGTGCCACAGAGGCTCATCCCTGGGAGTCATGTCCCATGTCGGGAGGAAGGTAGTGAGTTTATATGCTGAGTTGACTTAGAGCAGGGGTTCTTAACTTTTTTGTTCCACAGACCCCTTTGCAAGTCAGGTGAAAACTACAGAACCCTTACTAAGTTCACACTATACTGTGAATTATGTAATAAATATATCATACCCACACCAAAACGTCCCCACAAGAAAATGTTTTTTTGAATTTCAATTCAAGCTCATGGACCCCTTGTTAAGAACCCCTGGCTTAGAGAAAGAGACCACATTTGAGCAAAAAGGAGGCTTTCAGGAGGTAACTCTTAGGCAATATGTATTACTAGGCTAAGTTTCAATGTCACAAGAACAAGGCTCATAAGCCCAAACATCAGTATCAAGGGCCTGGCATGTTGGTCTGTCCTCCTTTGCTACGCACTGTCATGTACTCTAGAGATTCTTACAACTCTATTAGAGAACTTAGCAGGACTCCCCAGGATGGGAATTCAATATTCTTTTGGTTATTGTGTGGGTCTCCACCCACCGAGACAACACCCATGACCATTGTCCATCAACACCACATTCATATTCCATAGAGGCATGCCCCAGGTATACTCTTTCCTACACATCCCCCAACCACTGGCACCCTGCACCAGTGATCCTCCCCTGCCACAGTTGCAACTTTTTGCAATCCAAAATCTCTCCTAAAACAAAGCCAAGAAATAAAAGAAAAATTTTAAAAATATTTTTTTTTGCATTGTGCCTTTCATCACCATAAGATCTGTTATCTTTTATGTATCTTGACAATTTCTTCTGTATGTTCTCCCAGTGTCTTATTTATAATTTTCCTATGCATGGTTCTTCTGCCCCTTTTATTTGAACCTATAATTAGCACATATTCCCTTTCTAATGTAATGGATTTGCAATAGCCATCATTTTGTGGGAAGGTCAGTAAATTTAGTAGTAGTATCAATCAGAATGTTCTCCCTTATCTAATTGTAGTTCCCTGAATTTATTTAATTAAGCAAATATGTTTGTAGAAGTCTCCCTCATACCCACCATGCTGGCAAGGTGCCAAGGGCACTGCAGAATCAGAACCTGGGCTGGGTTGATGTGCAGCTCCAGGGTCTTAAGGAAAATACATTTTTAACCTAGAAAGATGAAAGCACAAATTGCATTTCCCATTTCCCAGCATGAACAATTAAGGCACAGTGGGTATTTTCTCTGGCTACGCTGGGAAAGTATGTGCTAATTCAATTATTATTCCTTTAAACATTGCTAAAGAATTATGGTTTAGAAATAAAGTACTAAATAGCTTGCAAGTGACAGTTTTAACTAATTTTACTAGATCATCAATTTGGATTGCCAAAAAAGAGCTAGGTTGAACAATTATAAAAATTAACCATCCCTCCAACTGCCCAACTCCACCCCTGGGGAGACCATTGTCCATCAAGCAACACATCCCCTTAGGAGCTTGCTTGCTTTCCCATTATTTTGGTGACTCCGTGGGGGTCTGCAGAAACCTCAACACAGACTCTGCAAGTGTCTCCAAGCTGACCCCAAATACACTGCAAAGAGCAGGAGTTAAAAATGCCATTGGAATAAATTTTCAGTTAAAAACAGTAAGTTTTCCCTAGAAAGTACAATCTTTGTAATACCTGAAAACACTTTCTCCCAAACCATTTCCAACTCACAACTCATAACATTTTCTTCACTAGCCTCAGAGATAACGGACATATTAGAGCAATGTCACAGTCCCTCAAGCAACTTTCTGGTCTTGTGCCTCTGCAGGTGACCTGTTGGGACAGGGTGGGGTGGGGTGCTGCGCGGGATAGAGAGAGAAGGCCTTTTGTCTGGAGATTTTTAATTGCTGAAGGGTTTTACAAAAGAAGCAACTCCTTTCACACAACATCTCTCACCTTGTGTTCTTACCACTAGGGACATAGTTGATCAATGATGTAATTCTACAGTTATTTAAAGATAGTGATTCTTTATTCTCACAAAGGGTTTGCTGAAAATTAAAAGAAGCCTGCAGTCATTTATTTTAATCTCTCAAGATTATTTATTGTTTCTACAAGTCAGGGCAGCCCCATCTTTGGAACGCATGTTCCAAAGGAAAAGTAGATAAAATGATCGCATTGTTAGATGGGTGGGGTTTTGCAGGATGGACTCCCCGTTGGTGATCCTTTAAGGCTGCACTTCATATTTTATCTTGTGGTCCTTCTGAAGTCAATGGATGGTCTTTTGGTGTAAAGGACAACAAATATTAATTTGCCTTTAGAGACTTTGCCATTGTTGAGAAGTCAGTAAAAGGCTACAAGTGATGAACTGCGATAATAACGTTCTTGAAAATGCTCATTCATGAAAATGTTCTTCCCATGCATTGACATATACTTCTTTGGCTTTCAATTTCATACCATGTATAAACTGAGGAATAATATATGCACTTACTATGCTTTTTAAAACTTCCTTCTCCCAATATAATTAATCACTTTCCTATGTGTGATGGAAACTCCAAAATGATTTTTTTTCCTCCCCTTGGGTTATAAATACATCCCCAGATTGTCAGCTTTTAGTAAAGCTCTTTGATCTACCTTGAATGTGAAGGGTACAAGATCCCCAAGCCTGGGTGTGTGTCCTCCACTCCATTGTGTAAGAAAAAGCTGTGAATTTCCCCGTTTATTTCTTTATACCCATGAGTTTTTATTTAGAGGAAATTTTAATACAGAAGTTGGTGCCTTTGTAATTAACTCACTCAAATGTTATTTAAGAGGTATTTGATGTCCAATGTAATTGGTGTCTTCCTTCCTTCCTTCCTTCCTTCCTTCCTTCCTTCCTTCCTTCCTTCCTTCCTTCCTTCCTTCCTTCCTTCCTTCCTTTCTCTCTCTCTCTCTCTTTTTTTACAAGACTTGGTTACGCTCTTTCCCTAGAAAAAGGATCTTGCCTTTTGCCAAGGGCACATTATTTTCAATATTGAGCATTTTCAGCCCATTTTCCTAAACTTAAAATTTCCATGTCTTAAATTGTCTCTGAGAACTGCAACTTGGGAGGGCTAAAAAAGACTTTCCTTTCCTAGTAGGTGATTCTCCTTACTTAGGAAATTTAACATGGTTTTCCTCATTTGATGGAAAAACAAGTCATCAAGCAGTAATGGCAGTGCGGCAAGACCTGTGAAGTCTGTCTCTGTTTAGACAACCCCTTCCAGGCTTCAAAATCCATTCTAAGTTTCTGGAATATTTAACATGTTTAAAACGGATAGAAAGAACTTGCAAGTTATGTAAGATATTTTTGGTGACAAATTTTCAAAGGAAAAGCACTAAGTAAACTTTATAAATCCCAAAGGATAGCAGTTCACCCATTGTTGCAGATGTGAATACATTGTGAATACAAAATCAAGCTTAGTATCTATGGAGAGCTCACTAGTTAAACCATGGCTGCTCAGAATCCAACACCTTTCTGTAGATGAATATTAAGGTGGTTTAGGAGAGAACGTGCCTTAGATATTAATGTTTTTTTGAAGAACCTGTCTGTGGTTTCTTAAATTAAAATGCATTTGCTACATTTGCTATCCTAATGATATTTATAAATTTTTTCAACAGTAAATATGTGTACTGTTTACAAGCTACCCACCTTGTAGCCCTTGTACTTTTTCAACTCCATAATTCCAAAGGGAAGTTTGGTTGGCGATCTCAGTCATGTAAGATACTTTGCAACAATGTCTTTTCTCTTCTGGACCCTAAATTCTACCCATTCCCAGGCCCTCAATATTTCCAATACATCACTCAGGGTTTCGATAGAGCCAATAAAGGAACTCTTATCTTTGGGTGTCTCATGGGTTGCATGAAAAGAAAAGTCACAGGCGGTAAAGACTGAAGGGAAAGGCTGTCTTGGTCCATGTCAGACGGCCTGGGAAAGAAGCCACTTGATAAAACATGGTTACAGAGATGTGTTAAGCCTCTTTGTATGCAGTACTTTGTTAGAAGATTCTTCAAGAGTACTTACGGGATTGCAAGACTTCAGATTGTTATATTCTGTTCTTGGACTTCATGAAAACATTCTTGCTTCCACCAGAAATATTCTACTGTGGAAAGCTGTAGTGGACTGTATTAGTCAGCCAAAGGGTTGCTAATGTGAAATACCAAAAATAGGTTGGTCTTTACAAAGGGTACTTATTTGGGGTAGAAGTCCACAGATACCAGGCCATTAAGCGTAAGTTTCTTCTCTCACCACAGTCCATTGCCACGTGTTAGAGCAAGACAGCTGCTGGCGTTTGCCAGGGTTCAGTCTTCTGGGCTTCCTCTCTTCCCGGGGCTGCGTTTCTCTCCAGGCTTAGCTCCCGTTTCCTCCACAAGGTCAGCTGTGGACCATCAGGCGATTGGCTTGCTTCACTTCTCCTGGGGCCTTCTTTCCAACATCAAAACTGCTTCTCAAAAGACTGCTTCAACTCTGTTCTTTGCTTTGCCTTTTATATTCGATTTCCCACCCACCAAGGGGTGGGGCTCAATGCCCTACTGACGTGGCCCGGTCAACGCCCTAATCTTAACTTAATCATGCCCAGATTAACAGATCAGTTTATAAGTATGATCCAATTATATTTTTGGAATTCATAATTTACATCAAACTGCCCAACTGTAACATGGACTCATTAGACTTATTCAAAAGTTGATGACTTTAGTGCAAACCCCAAGAATGAGAGAAGATAAAGGAAAAAAAAGACGACAAAATGTCATTTGTAGACACAATCAATGCATTCACTTCTTGTTTTGGAAGTAATTAACTCTTAAGATAAGAGTTTAGAAATTCTATTCAGATTTAGAAATTCTTTCAACCGTAAGCATGTGTATGATTTCCAGGTGACTCACCCTAAAGGCTTCACTAGTGCAGAAGTTACTGCTTGCAAAGACAAACATTTGATTCTCATATTATAAACTTCGGATTAAACACAATCGGATTGCGTTTATCTAGCAAGAATTCAGTTGAACTACTGCTTTTACAAACTGGTCAGAAAGAAAGAATGGGTGGTCAGAGGGGAAACAGAACCTATCTGTAAGCAACTCTGAACTATATTGCCCAGAAATCTGTCAATATGGACAATATATTGTCCAAAAATTGTTCACTGTCAAAACCACGAATTTTGACAACTGTAATCCTTTTGTCTCTGTTTCTCCATCTGTAAAAGGAAGGAAATGGAAAAATGGCATCTTCCAAGGGTATAGATAGAGATGATGCTAGTTCGAGGAAAACTGGAGTTACTGGATGAACCTCAAGGGAATTTTCCTCAGTGAAAAAAGTCAACCTCAAACGGTTACATACTGTATGACTACATTTATATAACATCCTTGAAATGACAAAACTACAGAGATGGAGAACAGATTAGTGGTTTTCAGGGGATGGGGATGTGGGGTATGTAAATATATGGGGGTAACATGAAAGAACTTTTTGTGGTGATGGAGCATTTCTGTATCTTGATTGTGTTGGTAGTTCCCTGAATCTATACATAAGATAAAGCAGCATAGAACTACACAAACACACACACACACACACACACACACACACACACACTCTCAAAGATACAAATGAATGCGTGGAAAAATGGCAGAATCTGAACATGGTGTGTAATCTAGTTAACAATATTGTATCAATGTCAATTTTTACTCTTGATATTGTATGATATATGGGGGGAAGCTGGGTGAAGGGTACATGGAACTTTATATACTATTTTTGCAACTTCCCATGGATCTATGATTATTTCAAAATAAGAAGTTTTTAAAAATGTCATTATTCACCT
>JAQZBX010040491.1:0-22660 GCA_029593785.1 Cabassous unicinctus | reverse complement strand
TTTTTTTTTTTTTTTCCCAATTAGTTTTGTTTGTCCAGATTTTTGCATGACCTTCTTCAACAGTCCTGTAAATTAATTGGCAAAAGTCTCAGTATCCAGGCTCATAAATCTGAAATGATAAGATTCAATTTTTTGCAAAACTCACTGAGTCTTAAGTAGGATTTGGGAAATCTGATCACTAAAGAATGGGAACAAGGCTAAGCAGGACACGGAGGATGAAGACAGGATTCCCCAATTTCTGAGACTCCAGGACTTCTAATTATATCTTTATCTATATAGCTATGTAGTTATAGCTCTATATCTATATTTATATCTGTGCTTATTTATCTTTAAGCAATTTGACTAGAGCTCTCCTAAGAATTTTTTACTTGTAAATTTGGTATAACTATCTGGAGGTAGGAAAATATACATCAGACAAACAGATAGATACAAATAGCCTGTAGCTTCAATTAAATGTTTTCCACCATGAGTCATACACGAAAACACAGAAACACCAAAATATAGAACTTATTAGTTTAAACTATAATTTTGTACATTTTTCTGTAAATTCTCATTCTGATACAAAGACATAAAAGGTTTAACATATGAGACTTAATTCTATTTCTCTTCTCTTTTACAATATAAACCTGATTATAATAGTCTTATAGTTAAGAGTTCCATTTTTCTAGTTATTGTTCCCCAGATTCCAATTTATGTTGGGTCCAGACAGTATTACAAAAGAATATCATCTGTTTCTTTTTCATTGATTCATAACTAAACATAGACCAATTATGCAAAATACATTTTAAGGGACTGCAGTCAGAAGTACTATTAACATTTTTCATGATTACAATTACTCGGGGCCACCCCAAGATTGCCAAGGGTTAGATCTACTTAGCAGGACTCGAAGCTGACTTCTAATCCTTGTAAGCTCACCCAGAGCCAGAACCAGAAACTAAATTCTTGTAAGTTTTGGGGCTTGTTCCCAATAACAGATTCTGGAATGGTACTCGAACCCACAATCCCAGCAAACAACTTTGAACAGAGGAATAGGCACTCATATGAAGATATTCACCCAAAAGATGTCTACTCCCAGAACTGTTTCTTTCCTCAAAATAGCAGGAAGAGCCAAAGGGCAGGAATGCCAGCCAGGGGGATTCTGATCATATAGCCTCTAGACAATAAGGAGGCAGCCCTGGTAGTTACACATTAAAGCACTTTGCTTTCTTAAAATAGTTCAATATATAAGAATGACTTGCAAATATATTAAAAGAATGCATTACATAAGGTCCTTCCCTTTATTTCTGCTCATTGGGATATTCCAGTGAAAGATCACAAAATATGTGCTCTCATCAAAATGAATATTTTGGCAAAAAGACTGTGGTATATATATATATATTTACTCTAAAGTGCCCACTTTTACAGAATATACTTTCCAAGTTATGGTGATCCATCTAACATAGAACGCTACTGAGTCTGTAATTGACTTAGACCTTTTTTGGATTTGTAGTAGAGGATAAAAATAATAATAAGGAAAAATTTTGAAAATAGGCCATATTGCCTTAATCCTGTATTTGTTCTTTTGAAGGATGCAGACTGAATAGGAATAAACAAAGAAGCAATGCAGATACTTATTCTATGAATCACAGTCAAGACTTAGAAATGGCACAATTTGAGGAATGCATGTGGACTGCCATCCAAACCAATGTCTGTTATTTATCCAGGTAAAAGATTTTCTTTTCCTTTATGTGAGAAAATGGAATAAATGAATATATTTTCCTTTTACTCCCCAGCATTCTAGTTAGAAGTTCATTTGAATTGAATTAATTCAATTCATTTTGTTTCCTGATATAGTGGATTTAATATTCTGGGTATTCTTTGAAAACATGGTTGAATGAATTTATGAATGAGAATTGTCAAATTCTAATTCTGGACCTTAAATACATGATTTTCACAACCTGTAGAAGAAAATTATTCCAGGGTTCTTTAACATGGTTTTCTCCTTTCTGAATTCGTGAAACATGTTAAACGCTGTAGTAAACTTATATTGACATATCAAATGTTGGCAGTTTTGAACATGACTTTTGTAAAGATTTGCATGTTTGGGTACAGATAAGGCTGAAAATGCCTGTAAGAAAGGATCTCTTTTCCATTCTGTAGTGACCAGAATGCTTTAGTGCACGTTTCTAGATTGGATATATTGCTTATAGAAATAAACTTTTTAAAAATTTTCATAATTCTCAACTTCCATGGAAAATAGAAATCTTCTTGATATTTAGTACAAACTTTTAGATCCAATGTTGAACTGAGCTTTTTGTCTCCACCTACCCAACTATTCAGTATCCAGAATCAAACATAAATGAGCATGAAAAGATTAAAACATTGTAGAGTGCTTTCTTCTCCAGCTGTTTAAAGGGGTTTTATGATAGCCTCATAATTGTTCTAGAGTATTTTATTTAAAAACAAACCAATACACAAAGTATAAATTTTTATTTGGGCTCTTCAGGAACAGAACCAAAACTTGTAAGCATCATTACAGTTTAATGTTGAAGATAATGTGAAAAATTAAACTTTTATATGCATTTATTTTCTCTTCATTCTGTAAAAAAAAATTGTTGATGATTCACAAACCTCAAAATATTCTTAGTTACTCGCCCACAAAGGTGGAATTGAAAGCAAAGCTCTTCCTGTTTTCCCTTGAAGCGCTTTGTTCCAAATGAAGCTTTGCAGGAGTAGCAGTGGCCAAATACATACCAGAATAATTCATAGGAGACATAAAGTCATTATGAAGGCAGAGAATGAAAAGAGATGTTTATAACTGGGCTGATTCCATTAAATGTTTTTTTCATCCCGGCATTTTCAAATCTCAAAATGTATTTACACTATCTGTGGAGTGAGTTGCTACAATGGTGCATCATGGGAACACCGATTCAGGGCACAACAGATCCTTTCAGCAAATGATCCTGTTATTGTTTGCAACTGATAAAGAATACAGAAAACGCAAATAATCTTTTTGAACAAAGAATCCAAAAGAGCAGGGGAAGAAGCCACATGATGGCTGTTCTCCCTGGGTGGTCGAAAATAGCTCCTTCTCAGGGTTGATAGAAGGCGGCTGCACATGCCCCACCTCGAGCCCGAGAAGAAAGACAAATCTATACCTTTTGAGTGTGGTTTTTATCCACCTCAGGGTGGAATAAGTGGACCCTGCCACTGAAAATTTCTGTTCTGATAAGTGTCTAGGGCTGCTTCTTCCTGGTCTAGGTCTGGCCAGGCCTTTTCATTAAACTTAATATCTCCCCCAGGTTGTAGAATGGCAGACAATAGAAAAGGAGGGAGAGGGTAGAAGGCCAGAGGATGGCTGCTTAGCCTGAGTTTGTGACTTCCCCAGACAAGGAAGTGAGGGTAAGTGAGGTCTGGGTGATGGTTACTTAACAGGTGTCTGTGATTTCCCTAACACTATCAATTACATTTATTTCATTCTCTACAACAGTTTTCATAACTATAACTACCATTTCTGAGGGCCTTCTGTGTATTAGTAAATGGACATTCAGGAATTGATGCAACCATTTCAATAAGTTGTTAATATAGGAATTATTAACCCATTTTACAGATGAAGAAATCAAACTCAAAATGCTAAGCTTTTTTAAGAACACAGCTGGAGAAAATGTATTTGGAGCCAAAGTTTGGCTCAAAGAAAGCTATTCTTCTAAATTATGATGATGGTTTTTAAAAAAAGATAAATTTGCAGCAAAGGCCTGCTATGATTCAGATGTGTCCCATTAATATGGGAGAGTATAATTTTTTCACACCTTCTTTTAACTTAGTTTTGTTTTTCAGAAAATCTAGATGTATCTTCTGGCCAATTATGTGTAAGTTTGGGTCTGTTTTGTTGAAAGATCCATTTATACTTATGGCTCTATGATAGCATCTCAGAATAAAGTAATATGTACTTTTATATTCTTAGAATTCTCCTGAGAAATTTAATCTGGCCACACATTCTCATAGACCATTTGTAATGAAGACATAGAAAGAACTGGTAGTGGCAAGTAGAAAATAACCGATAGGTATGGAGACAGCCAATGGAAAGCTGCTAAGTGAAAATGTAGTATTAGCAGTCAAATGATTATTAACAATCTTCACTGGAGTTTTTCTACACCAGCAAGAAAGAATATGATGCAGTAAATTATCCATTGTGATACATTTTACTTTACTTTTGCTTAAAATTAGAAAAGCTTTAAAGCTAGCTTATTTCTTTCTATTATGGAATCATTCCCTAAACTTTCCATAGAAATTAATGGAATTTGTTTTTAAACCACTAACCCAAATAACTAATAAATATTCTGCTGAATGTGGTTGTACTACCACCTTTGAAATAGCTATTTTTTCTCACTGATTTTTATGTTTCTGAGTTGGAAGTCTTCTATTATTCCTTTCCAACAAAACAAAGGGAAATAAACCAAGTTCCAACCTTAGCTGTTGACATTTGTAAAGAAGGAATTTGAATTCCTGGGATCAAAGAGGTCTTTCAATACATTTTAATGGATTTTTATGCAAACCTATCTATAAAAAGAACAGTAAAAATGAAAACAAGGTTTATTCACAAAGTAGAAAATCATTTATATAATACTGATGATGCTACATCAGTTTGTAAATATATTTAAATAAGACAACAAAGAATTCTTTATCTCCTTTAAAAGAAAGAAACGCTTAGCAGCCTGAAGCAGACCATGAGCAAATGCGTTTAAAACGAAATTCCTAAGTTTGCATGAAAAAGGCAGAGAGGTAATATATTTTGATGAATGTAAATGTATGCATAATATGTGTAGGTAAATGTGGGCATTTGGGTACATATGTGTGTACATGAATATCTATCACTTTTTAAAAATATACTTTTTTAAAAGATGCTTAGATTACATAAATATTACATAAAAAATATAGGGGATTCCCATATGCCCTGCTTCCTACCCCTCCCACACATTCCCACATTAATAATATCCTTCATTAGTGTGGTACATTTGTTACAATTGATGAACACATTTGGAGCATTGCCACTAAGTGTAGTTATAGTTTACATTGTAGTTTGCACTCTCTCCTGCAAAATTTTGTAAATTATGACAAGATATACAATGGCCTGTATCTGTCATTGCAATGTCATTCAGGACGATTCCCAAGTCCTGAAAATGGCCCCATATTACACCTATTTCTCCCTCTTTCTCCCCCAAGAGCCTCCAGTGGCCATTGCCTCCATATCAATGACAATAGTTCTTCCATTGTTAGAATCTCAATAAGTCTATAGTAGAATAAAAATAAGTCTACTCTAGTCCATAATTCATTCCTTAATCCTGAGAATTTTGAGATGGTGATGCCCACTCCACCTCTAATTGAGAGGGGCCTTAGATCCCATAGGGCAGATGAATCGGACTACCTTGCTTGCAGTAGCAGACTCTCTCTCTTCCTTGGGATAGTTGTTTTCCATCATCATCATCTCCTTTTTAGTTGTCCTGGGTGAGTTTAATGAACTGGAGAGACTGTACTTATGAACATTTACTTTTGAAATTGAAACTTAGTCTATTATTATAGGGTGCCTGAGAGTTACCTCCTGAGAGCCTACTTGTTGCTTAAATGTGGACTTTCTCTAAGCCAAACCAAGCATATAAATGCAGTACCCTCCCCTCGACATGGGACATGACTCCCAGGGATGAGCCTCCCTGGCATCAAGCAAGCACCAACTAGCCATGCAAGTGGAAATAGACCTTGATCAAAAGTGAGAAAAGGTAAAGACAAATGAGTTTATATGGCTAAGAGACCTCAAAGTGAGTTGGGAGGTCATTCCAGAGGTTACGCTTATGCATGTCTCAGCAGGATCTCATTGACTGCCAGAGTAAATAATGCCTCAAATAGCAGGACTTCTATGGCTCTAGAGACATCCAGACACTACAGGGAGGGCAGACAGCTCAGGAGATTGGCATCCTGTCAGTGGGCCCTACTTTGGAATTTATGCTCCTCAATATGACAGAGTTGAATTCAGTTGTGGTTTCCCCACACATGGTTCTACTACCCCGTTTCTTTGAACCTATAGTTAGTACTAGAGTTGATAAGTGTATGTCCAAGAGACTTAAATCTTTGGGCTATCCGTGTGCCACTTGGTCCCTGAATCTCAACAGAGTTTCAACACCTACTCTCTATCACATTTTTGTTGTTGCTGAGAGAAATAAATGTTCGTTGAAACAAAGGTGAGATATAAAGAACAACCTTGGTAGTCCATCCAGAAAAGATATTAAGAAAAATCTGAAATCTGAGTTCTTCTTATGAGCACATACATGCACACAAACACACACATACATGGATATAGATAGATTCTGTAAACCTGGACCCAACTCTTTAAACAATCATCTTAATTATTTTAGTATTAAAAATATACTTAATAATTAAAGTTCATTAAGAGACCAGAACAGAAGTAATTCAGTTGTTTACTAAATCCATCATCTGATTGTATTTTATGTCAAAAAGTAGCCAGTAATGGTGCAAGAAGATAGTAATATAAGCATAGCACAAAGCTTAAAAATTAATGAAAGGTCAATGATTCAAATGGAAAATTGAGCACCTGCCTATGGAAGGAATTAATGGTTAGACAGATATTTTACTTGAGGTAATGAAAGACTCCCCAAGTGACCTGAATCTACCTGATAGGATGTCATTTTCTGAAATTTCTTTTATATTTGTGTATGTTTCTTTTTTCTCTCAATCCTCATTTCATTTTTCCAAGATGCATACATTAATTATGCTTCCATGTAGTGTTCTCAATGCAGTGATTTCATTTTCTATACCAATCTGAGTTTAATTTGGCAGCAGAGAGGAAGGGTGCATAAAAACAAAATACATTGCTTTGTAGAATGGCTGATCTTGTGCAATCCCATTTTGCAGCAGAGAAGACTGGGGACCAGAGATCTTAAATTAGTTTCCTAAGGTAACCCAACTAGTATATAGAAAATAGTGAAACCAGGAGCTCAGGCACTATAGCTCCTGAATCCAAGCTCTTGATCACTTCACTTTACTCTCATTCCAGGAAAATTGGAAGACTTTACAAAGGATGCAAAGCTTGAGCTGATTGTTGAAAGGTGTTTAACAAATTTTCAGGTTGACCAAAAATGAAACATTGCAGTGTCTCTCAGATTTCTTATTTAGGTGATACATACACTATTATACACACACACACAAATGTATAACATAGAAGAAGAATTAAGAAGTTCATAAAGTTAATTTACATTGGTTTCTCTTCCATGCTTGTAGAAGTTTCTCAAATGCTTCTTCTGAAACACCTTCCTTCTGTCCTAACTTCAATGAATTTGTCATTTTCAAGTTTTCCATCAATCTCTAACTTTTCCTATGCAGGTGTGGTATGTAATACATAATCAGTTAGGTCCCTTCCATGTTACTTAAAACTGAATCTAGTCAAAGATGATAAAGAGGAAATACAAAATTAAACATTATTTTCAAGAAATTTGCCAATGTTAAAAGTAACACTAAAAAAGGAGAGGTATTTCTAAAAACATGGTGAACTTGATATTCAGAGAAACTTTAGTAAGAATTCTTGTTTGCTGAAAAAAATAAACAGTTAAAAAAAGGGGATGTGGGGAGAAAAGCAAACAAAAAGAAGCAAAAAAGAAAAGAAAGAAATTATTTTATTTAACTATAAATATCTAAGCATCTTAGAAATTAAGAGAAACTTTTGGAGGTCAGAAGAACAACCAGAATTTGCAATAGTGGCACTTGTTTTCTATGATCTAGAGCCTGATTTTTAATGAGTCTGACCTTGCTCATTTGAGAGAAAGAGGTTACATACTTGAACCCAAAGCAAGGTGGTATTTTTATTTGGAGACCCGTACATTTCGCAGGTACTCTGAAGGGCTAACAACTTCAGGGGATAAACTGAAAAATAAAACAAAATTAAAAACTGACCCCATCTGGAATTATAAGAGATACTTGTTTATCTTAGTCATGTTTCTAAAGAAGTCTATGTCATAATGATCCTGAAAAACTCTGTGAAATGAAGCCCCCTTTAATGGACATGACATCCATCACCTTCCCAACTCTAGTGCCACAATAAGTAAGTCTGGAAAGCCCAATGTTCCCCACTCACAAACCTTTAACATTAATCTACAGGAAGTCACACAATAAACAAAAAGCAATACAGTAAGCAATGAATCCCCAAATTACATATGAAAACTGAGGGTTCCTGGGGACCTTTGAATAGCCCTTGTGTGATATACTCCTGTTGATACAAAGTCTGTGGAAGGTAAGGGACAAGGAATCTTCTTGACTCCAACTCAACTTCTCTTTCCCAATCCCCCAGTGTAATATTGTCATTATCAGTCAATATTGGTAAAGAGAAGCCTCACTATCCAGAAGTCATTTTCTGTCTTTTCTTTGCTGGTTTTGTCACCATTATTTATCCAAACCATTTTCAGCTTTTCAAAGCACATCCTTGGCTTTACTTGGTAAATTAAACCAACTTGTGGTTTCTAGACCAGCAGGATTAGCATAACCTGGGAACTTTTTAGAAATGAAAATTCTTGGGCCCATCTAAATCCTACTGAATCAGGAACTCTACAAGTGGAGTCGAGTAATTTGTGCTTTCCAAGCTCTCCAGATGATACTGATGCTGGCTAAAGTTTGAGAACCCCTGTTTTACCTTACCTAGTTGAGGTGTGAATTGATATTGCCACTAAATCAGTCATTCAGGCAAAGTACATAAGGGGACTCATTGTTTTCTTAGTATCACTGTTTATTGCAATTTTGCCAACCATGGATAAATGCCCTCAAGGATCAAATATGTTTTAAATACTTAAACTGTTTAGGGGAAATAAAAAAATCCAACATCAAAAGATAAAAGTGTACTAACACAAAAATGAGGATACATCATAAAAACTAGTCTCATATCTGGGCTAAAACAATATTAATTTTCTTCTTATTTTGAGTTTTACACAGGAGAGGCCAAGCTAGGTTATGGAGATGGTTTCAATTGCTAGGTAATGTGATGGTTAGGCTATCTACTCAGCCAGGAAATGGTGTCCAGTTTTTTGGTCAAGCAAGCACTGAGCTAATAGTAATACAAGGGCATTCCATGGTCTTTAATCATCAGTGAGTTGGTTGCATCGGTGGCTGGATAAATCTACAATCAACTAAGGAAATTGTCATCAGTAATGAATGATGTCTTATCCAATCAGTTGGAGGCTTTAAAAGGGGATGTGATTTCAGCATTAAGAGAGAGAATTCCTATCTTCACTTCAGACAGCCAGCATCTCCTGGAAAACTCATCAAGGACCTTCATTGGAGCTGCTGGTTTGCAGCCTGCCCCATGGAATTTGGACTTGTGCATTCCCAAGGGTGCATGAGACAATTTTATAAAATTTCATACTATTTACTGATATCTCCTGTTGGTTCCCTAAAGAACCCTGACTAATACAAGTAGTTCACACTTTTTTGCATTATAAAAAATGAGGATGAGGCCCCAGTATCCTAAAGAAGGAGAGAATGAAGCAGCTTCTGAAACAAGTGGTGAAAATAAAAGAAAAATGAGAGAAGCTCTCTATGGTCAAGCTGGAACAATTTGAAGCACAAAATAAATATCAGATCATAACCCAAAGATTAAGCTAAATATCCTGAGTCCAAATTTAAAAATATAAATGATTAAATAAATAAATAAATGGAGGAGAATAGATAAATCTCTCAAGTGAAAGAATTACAAAAATTTATGTAGGGAAGTGGGAGTGGCTCAGTCGATAGAGCCCCTGTTTACCATATGGGAGGCCCCGGGTTCGCTTCCCGGGGCCTCCTTGTGAGGGCAGGCCGGCCCGCACGGCGCGAGGGGCTGTTGCAGCGGGACCTCACAGCAAGGGGAAGATAAGCAGACATGGAGAAGACACACAGCGAATGGACACAGCAAGCACAAGCAGCAAGGGGGGAATAAATAAATAAATAAATAAATAAATAAATAAATAAATAAATCTTAAAAAAAAAAAAAAAATTTATGTAGATACTCTGACTTCAAGGAGGTGCAGCATAACTCCCCATTCCTTAAGTGTAAGCAGGACAAACGTGACTTCCTTCCGAAGTGTAGTTTGGAAAGGGGCAAAATAGAATTTAGTATGAGAAATTGCCTTTTCTGTAAACAGAAAAGCAGTATATAAAACTTAAGGGATTATTATTGAGTGTCATAAAAAATTTAGAAACCAAATGCCCAGAGGAGAGAGCTTTAGGGAGTGTTTTAGTTTGCTAAAGCTGCCGATGAAAAAATACCAGAAATGTGTTAGATTTTATAATGGGGATTTATTAGGGTAAAAACTTACATTTTCGAGGCTACAAAAATGTCCAAATCAAGGCATCGTCAGAGATGCTTTCTCACCAAAGGTCAGCTGTAGGTTGGATCGTGGGCTCCTGACATGTGGCTTCTCTCACCTTGGGCCTTCTCCTCTGAATCTATCCTCCAAACTCTCTCTTAGCCTCCAGAGGTTTCTCTGTGTTTCTGCTTTCAGTTCCCAGTTTATATAAGATCCCAGCAATCGGATGGGGACCCAACCTGGGTCAAGCCTCACTAACACAGTCCAGTCAAAGGGCTCCACACCCACAGGAATGGATTAGTTCTAAGAACATGAGCTTCTGGAATTCACAAAAGAACTTCAAACTGTCACAGAGAGATACCTTACAGTGGGGCATTGGAGATCAGAAGGAGTAGCCACTTAATAGCTGTGACATTGTACAGGCAACTTAATTTCTTGGAGATGTGACATTATCTATAAAGTACTGTTCATGATACTCTTTGGGGTGAATTCTATATAGCCATGCTTATGTTTATTTATTAATTTATTTATGGAAATTTTGCATTAAATATTTAATATTTGTGAAATTAATTTATGCATAAGATGTAACATATGTATTCTTGGAAATCATCCTAGCTGTTGCAAGAAAAAGGACCGGGAAGGGGGCAAAATTCAAGGCTGAGGGACCAAGTAGGAGGCTGCTTAGTCAACAACTCAAGAGATGAAAGTTGTCTAAATTTGTAGCAGAAAGATTCAAGAAAAAATAATGGCTTTGAAACATATGTTGGGTATAGAATTGACAGCTATTGCTAATAGATTGGATTGGAGAGTGAGGAAGAAGCCAGAGCAAAGTATAGATTGCAGCAATTACTGATATAAGAAGCAGAAGGAGAAGCAAGTTTGTAGGGGAAATACAATATGATAATATTAGATATGTTGGATTTGAAACATTCAAGTGGAGCTGCTTAATATGTACTTTAACATATTGCTCTAAAGATGTAGAGAGCTATCTCAGCTAAGGATATTCATGTGGGAGGTTGTGAGAATTAGAGAATAGTCAATAATTGTAAATTTTTTATTCCTACTAAGGAATTTTTAGTAGGCTGAAAAATGCCCACCACCCCCCCCCCAAAAAAGTGTATCCAGATCCTAACATCTGGAACCTGTGAATAAAACATCATATGGCATTAAAAAGGTCATTGCAAATGGGATTAAGTTAAAGATCAGAGATGGGCATATTATCCTTGAATATCTGGGGGAGCGCTAACTGTAAACACAAGTACTCTTATAGGGAGACAGAGGGAGAGTTGATGACACATAGAGAAGATGATGTGAAGATGCAACAAAGAGAAATCTGAAGATGTTGGCCTTGAAGATTAGTGATGTAGGCAAAGCCAAGGAATGCTGGCAGCCATCAGAATCTGTAACAGGAAGAAACAGATTCTCCCTAGAGACTCTGGAAGGAATGTACCCTGCCAACACCTTGATTTTGTCCCGTTGAAACTGATGTTGGACTTCGGACCTCCAGGACTGCAAGAGAATAAATGTGTACTGATTTAAGTCACCAAGTTTGTGGTAATTTGTTATAGCAGCAAGAAGAAACTAATATAAAGGGGATCATTAAGGGAGAATAGTAATATCAAAAGAGAGGGGGACCCACTCTTAGGAATACAAAACATTCCATAGATAAATCTTTTTGTTTCTTTCAAAGAAGCTTTAGATTACATAAATGTTACATAAAAAATATAGGGCATTCCCATATGCCTCACCCCCCACACACACTTTCCCACATTAGATAAGTCTTAACTCCTAGTTAAAGTCACATTTATTTAGCATTCACAGTGCTGCCCCAATCAATTTTTAAAAACATTTTTATTGTAATATAAAATATACAGCACAAAATTTCCCATTTTAACCACATTCAAAGGTTAATCAATTTTTTCAACCTAATCTCACTTGTTTTCACACAAAGATGCAATATAAACCAAACTACCTAAATCTCTTTCACAAAAAAAGTCACATTTTTGACCCTGTGCCTCAGCATTCTGCTCTGTCTTCTTGGACTTTCACTATTTTTTCAGGCATCAATTCATTTTAGTCACATATTCATTTAGATTTTCATTTATTCAATGGACTCTTATTAAGGTCATTCTGGAAGGAAGGCATCGGGCTCCTCACAGTCCATTCCACCAACACTTTCTCACTACCTCTTATTCAGCAATGTCTCCTTCAACCCTAGAGTCACTCATGTTTTAGGGCCAAGTTGTCTCTCCACTCGTCTATACCTACCAAAAATTCAGGAAACATCTTCATTCTGCACTTTACTGTTCCTTATTTTTTCAAACATGTTTGTCTTTTCTTTAGTTCGATCATAAGTAACTTGATAGTGGGGCCACTCCCATTCCTCACATCACCTACCAAAGTACCTTGCCATTAAGTGTTTGTTGATTCAATTATTAGTTCCCTGACCAGGAATAACAATTTGTACTTGCTGAGGAAAAGGAAAGAGGATGTGCAAACTGGAAAGGATTGTTCCTAAGAAACAAATTTACTATATTTCATCTTTTCTGTGGTGATTCCAATGGTGGCTATTTCTTATGTTAATGATGGGTAGAAATAAAGTTTATCTTTACATGACATCAAAAATATTTTCTATTTTGAGCTTATAGCAATAAAAATGATTAGAGTTCTACAGTTTAAAATCATATTTTTATCCAATAACCACAATATTTATAAGACCTTTGGGTTGTATACTTTAAGAAGATTTTCTATGAATTTAATTGCAATATTATTTTTCCTTGCCATCATCATATTTAAAGATGGAACACTTGCCAATCAGAGACTGCCCCAGTATTTCCTATTTTACTCTTTAAAATGCATTCCAATTTTTAAAAGATGGGTTCCTTTGCTACAAGTTTATGAATAAATAGTTTTTACTGTTTTGCATCAAACTTAGTTTTGTCTTTGGTGCAAATGCAGCGTGATAAGAAAATCAAAGGTGATGAATTGTATTCTACTGTATTATTTAAATTAGCTAAGTCAACATGAAAACAAATAGTTGAGAAATTATAATTCTTGCCAGAGAAGGTAAGAAGCATCTAGTACATTCATTGCTGTGCATTCAATGTGCCTATTACATGTTGTATCAGTACCAACTTCACAGTTCTCTAATCATTTGTGATACCGACAAAATATCATGGTGACATTTTCTTTATACTATATCCTGATGCATTTAAAAGTAATCTCTGGAACATTTTCAGTCTTTTGTTGAGCCTTGTTACAGCCTCAGATAATCGTTTTCTTTTTGTCTAGCAATAGATTTCCAGGCTAAACCTTTAATTTTGTAGCAATTGAAAGGTTAACACCTTCTTTTAAACAACAGAACTATATTGTGGCAATAAGAATCCATTGCACCTACACTGAGTAATGTCTAAATGTAAGGATCTTGACATGTCAGAGGTACTTGGATAGAAGTTAATGAAAGAGTTTAACACAAACTTATTCTTTTTGTTGTGTTTTTTTTTTTCCCCTAGCTTTTCAATTGTATCCAAAACAGCAAACTGTTAACCTTTCAGGGCCTAATCTATAATTCATATTCTGGCCAACAGCTGATTTACTTGACTGAAAGTTGCTGATGTAAGGAGCAAAGGATCAGGCATTTAATGGATGCACAACAAAAGGCTCAACTCCATGAATTTAAATCTTACATTGGAAGAACTTATGCTAAGTTTACAGCAATAAAATGTCAAAATGTTAATAGGAGTTGGCAGGTTTCTGTGTGATTATATGACAGAATTACAGCCCAAAATGTCACCTTTTTGTTGGAAATGGTGAAAAACTTGCTGCACAGATGTATCCAGAAAGATAAGCTTTGTAAAGACATGTCTACACTCTAAGTATAAATTATTCCTTACAAAGTCACTGGTTATTTATCTCTTTATGATGAATCTTAATCCACTTTGAAAATATGGCATAAGAAGAGATTTGAGCATTGAACAGGCTTTCCCATTTGCTTTCATGTTGCTCACATTTGGGAAAAGAGAGGAACTTGTTTTCAGATAATTATAGACTTAGTTGTTTTTGGTTGTTTCTTTTTAAATTAAAACTGTTAGGAAGTAAATACAGATGCTCTATTTATGTATTTGTCACATAAGGAAAAGCCGATTTTGAAAGTACAGATCAAGTTAATTTAAATAAAGATTATCTTAATTCTCATTAGTAACTCCAGCCCTTTGCCTTCATTGTTTTCACTGTGTGTATATTCAGTATTTATTGAAGTGCCATATTTTATTACTTCATTAGATTGTAACCTCCATGAAGTCAGAAATCTTGTATCTCCCTGCAGAATCCAGCAGAGAATTTATCACCTAGTTTATGAAAATGAAAAAAAAAGAATAAATAATTAGATAAAAATAAGTCCCTCAACATTGCAATGGTGTACTTGTGTTCTTTTGTGTTCTTACTTATATGTTTGTATATGAGGCTTCCTATTATGCTCTTCATTTATTGAGTTCCCATGGAAAGATGTTAGTTTTTTAAAACAATACTTCAATTTTGAGCACAGCTACATTTACCTGATATTCAGCCAATTGATTTGAAAAAACAAGAGTCAAAATGATTGTTTGTTTCTAATCCTGTGCATACAATGTACAATTAAATGTTTGCTTTTTCCCTCTTTTTTTTTTTTTTAATTGAAAATTGTGGAGTCTTGTGGACACAATCTGATGGACGAATCCTTTTAGGTTAACAAAGTCATCAAATGAAGCATAGTTAGGGCCCACAATTCTCCAGGGCCACGTCTGATGATTAGCACAGAACAGTTTGCTGCTGGTATTGTCAAGAGTCCTCTCCACCCCTTCAACTCAATTTCCCGCTTCATTGCTTTGAACCCCTATGGGGCAGCAGCAGTTTAAGAGATGTCAACAAGAATATCCTTGTTCTCTCAGGAATTCAATACAAGAGGATAAATGACTACACAGCTGGCCAAACTAATAGGTATAGAAGTGTGTGACTTAAGTTTTTAATAAATGCATGAGCATTTTACCAGTCCCGATGGACCATCCTCAGAATTATTGAATTTGATTGATAGACGTGGGATTTACAAGGAAAATTTCAATGCTGAAAATTCAGTTACAAATCTTTTTGCTAGATTACAGATATCACTTTGAGTTAATTAAGAACCCAGATGTAAAGTTATATTTTGTCAAATAATTCTATTAAAATAAAATAAAAAATTCAGAAAATTTATTCCACTTTATTCTTTCTGTTTTGTATACTTACTACAGATAATGTCAATGAGTAGGTTAGGGACAATAAAAAAGCAGACAACCATGAAGCTCTACATATATCTTCTGTACAGTACTCCTCTTGATATTTGTTTGTATCACTGCTAAGTACTGTCTTGGTTAAGGGCTCTTGATCCTTTAAAAATGCATTACAGAAAAGCAGACAATCTTAGACAACTTGGTGGGTTTAATGCCAGAAAAAAAAGCAAACAGTTTATAAGGAAAGTATAATTGACAGAAGTTAATTACTTTGCAAGCTGAGATCAGATGGAAATGGAGACCATCCCAGCATAGCCAGACTCTGTTGATATCAGGCTCTCAGCTCTAGGCTGTGCTAGCCTGTGGACACAATACTTTCCCACATGCCAACTGCCTGATCTTTTTCTTTTCCTTAGACATTCCCTTTGTGCTTGGCCTCATTCCCTGTGTGCTGTTTCTGCTTCAACCCAGAACCAGTCTTTGCTTGATAAATGTTTGCTTTCTTAGCTTTCTTAAGTCTTGACTAGGGATGGCCAATAAATTTCCAAGGAGGATGTCAACTCATTAGTTGTCCACATGAAATTGCCCTGGGCAGAATTCTGAGAATGAACATGAAGTCAGTTTGAAGGAGTAAAGTGACAGATTAATGATGTCTGCCTTGGGTGGGTGTTGGAGCAAAGTAGCATGTGGGACACAATTTTGCTATTTCTAATCTAGAATGTAACCACATTCAATTTTTCTGGTTAGATCACTCAGTCATAATATCCAATTATTCAGTGTATATTATTTTCATGTTACAGAAGTTTCTACTTGGACTCATAAAAGACTCCTGTGGTTAAATGAAAATCAACCTGGTTAACTACTATTTCTGCAATACAGCTCATCAGGGTTGTGTGGTTTAGGGTGAGCTTTGAATTAGTGATCACGTCTGCTAGACCCATACTCAGGATCTGTGAGAGTTCATTTTTAACTTCAATCAATATTTGTTTCTCTTTTTACTAGTAACTGTAATCAAGCTTATCCTGAAGGATAACTGAAAAACAAGGATAATGGTGAAAACTCATTTGGAAGGAACTCCCTTGAAGGACAAGATAGAAATGAGAAAATGGACATAACAGCATTTTACCACTCTCCTTAAAACTGCTGAGACTCACTTTCAAAAGATTAATAAAATCGGAATAATTGCTCCAAAAATATTAACAAGCATATTGTATCAGTTCAATGAAAAAATTATTTTCCAAACTATAGCTGATGAATATTATATAAATACTATTCTATTTTATATTAATTGAATGCACTGGCAATAATAGATTCCTTTTCTCTGAAAGCACTGCTAAACCATAATCAAAATATTGGAATGCTTTATGACAGCAAGAGGAATTAAAATGTATTTTTTTTTTCTACTCCATACACACTATTTCCATTACCAATAAAATTACATAGACTATGTGTAAAATAATTAAGGTAACCTATATGTGACTTTTGCTCATTAATGTAAAGGACAAAAATGTCTTTAAGTTCCTTGCACTATAGTTCACTCAGTTTTTTTTTTTAATTTTTAATTTTAATTTTTAAAGAAATTTTAGATTACATAAATGTTACATAAAAACTATAAGGGATTCCCATGCCACACCCTCCACACACACTTTCCCACATCAATAACAGCCTTCATTACTGGTATACATTTGCTAAAACTGGTAAATACATATGGAAGCATCGCTACTAACCATGAACTATAGTTTACATTATAGTTTACACTCTCCCCTGCACAATTTTGTAGGTTATGGCAAAATATATAATGACCTGTATCTGTCATTGCGATGTCATGCAGGACAATTCCAATGCCCTGGAAAAGCCTCCATATTATACTTATTCTTCCTTCTCCTTCCCCTCAGAAACTTTGGTGACCACTATCTTTATATCAATGATAAAAGTTCTTCCATTGCCAGAATATCAATAAGTCTATAATAGAGTAATAATAATTCTATTTTTGTCCATTGTTCATTCCTCAATCTTGAAGATTTTGGGATGATGATGCTTACTCTGTTTCTAATTGAGAGGGGACCTAGGTCCCATGGGGCAGATGGATAGAACTATCTTGCTTGCAGTTGCAAACACTCTCTGTTCCTTGGGATGGGCATTGTCCATCATCATCTACATGTTAGTTGTCCTGGGTGAGTCCAAAAATCCTGGAGAGTAGATGTTGTAAAGATTCAGGACTCAACTGGCACATGAATGGACCAAAGATTTAAGTTTCTTGGACATATATTTAACAAGTATAGTGCTAATTATAGGTTCAAATAAAAGGGCCAGAAGAGCCATGTAAAGAGAAACTATAAATGAATCTAAGTCTGTTACACTGTGGAGCACAAATTCCAGAGTAACTGACAGTTTGCTGAATTCCTGAGCTTATCTGTCCTGCTTATAGTGTCTGAATGTCTCTAGAGCCCTCAGCAGAATGGATAAGGAAATATGATCCATCTACATGCTGTCTACAAGAAATTCACCTTAGACCCAGGGATGCAAGGTAGTTGCAAGTGAATGGTTGGAAAACTATTTTGCATGCAGATAATACCAAAACAGGGTGGGAGTAGCTATGCTAATATTAGACAAAATAGACTTTAAATGCAAAACTATTGTAAAAGATAAAGAAGGACACTATATATTAATAAAAGGGATAATCTATCAAGAAGAAAGAACAATCATAAACATTTATGCTCCTAATTAGGGTGCCTCAAAATGATGAGGCAAATATTGGAAAAACTAAGTGGAGAAATAGATGCTTCTACAATAATAGTGGGGGACTTTAATACACCATTATCACCATTAGACAGAACATCTTGACAGAGGGTCAATAAAGAAACAGAGACCTTGAATAATATGTTAGAGGATCTAGACCTAATAGACATATAAAGAATATTACACCCAAATACAATGAGATATACATTCTTCTCGAGCACATGGATCATTCTCCAGGATAGATCACATGCTAGGCCACAGAACAACTCTCAACTAATTCAGAAAGATTGAAATTATAAAAAGTAATTTTTCTGACCATCATGGAATGAAGCTGGAAATCAGTAAGGGGCAGAGAACCAGATTAGGCACAAAGATATGGAAGTTAAACAACACACTCTTACACAATCAGTGGGTCAAGGAGGAAATTGCAAAAGAAATCAGTAACTACCTTGAACTGAATGAAAATGACAACACAATGTATCAAAACCTATGGGATGAAGCAAAAGCAGCACTGAGAGAGAAATGTATACCCATAGATGCTGTATTAAAAAAGAAGGAAGAGCTAAAATCAAAGACCTATCTGTACACCTGCAGAAATTAGAAAAAGAACAACACACTAATCCCAAAGCAAGTAGAAAGGAAATAACAAAGAACAGAGCAGAGCTAAATGAAATTGAAAATAAGAAAGCACTAGAAAAAATTAACAAAACCAAAAGCTGGTTCTCTGAGAAGATTAATAAAATTGGCAAATGCTGAGCTAGACTAAAAAAGAAAAAAAGGAGAGAAGATGCAAATACATAAAATAAGAATTGAGGAAGGGGATATCACCACTGATCCCACAGAAATAAAGAGTATCATAAGAGGATACTTTGGAAAATTGTATGCCAAAAGATGGATAACCTAGATGAAATGGACAGATTTCTACAAATACCCAAGCAACCTACATTGACAAAAGAAGAAACTGATGAACTCAACAAACAAATCACGAGTAACGAGATTGAATTAGACATTAAAAATCTCCCAACTAAGAAGATCCCAGGACCAGATGGCTTCACAGTTGAATTCTACCAATCATTCCAGAAAGAACTAACACCAATCTTGCTTAAACTCTTCCAAAAAATAGAAGTGGAGGGAACATTGCCTAAGTCATTCTATGATGCAACATCACCCTAATACCGAAGCCATATAAAGATGCTACTAGAAAGGAAAACTACAGACCAGTCTCTCTAATGAACCTGTATGCTAAAATCCTCAACGAAATACTTGCTAATCATATCCAACAACACATCAAATGAATTATACACCACAACCAAGTGGCTTTCATCCTTGGTATGGAAGGATGTTTGAACATAAGAAAATCAATCAGTTTAATATACCACATAAACAGATTGAAAGAAAAAATCACATTATCATCTCTATTGATGCAGAATAAGCATTTAACAAAACACAGCACCCTTTCTCGTTAAAAACACTTCAAAAGATAAGAATAGAAGGAAATGTCCTCAACATTATAAAGGGTATACATACAAAACCTACAGCTAACATGGTATTCAAGGGTAAAATCCTAAAGGCTTTCCTTCTAAGATCTGGAACAAGACAAAGATGTCCACTGTCATCATTCTTATTTAACTTGCATGAGCACTGAGGCAAGAAAACAATATAAAAGGCATCCAAATAGGAAAGGAAGAAGTAAAAATTTTACTATTTCAGATGACATGATCCTATATATAGAAAGTCCTGAGAAATCTACAGCAAAGTTTCTAGAGCTTATAAATGAGTTCAGTAAAGTGGCAGGATACAAGATCTACACACAATAATCAGTAGCATTTCTGTACACCAATAATTAGCAATCTGAGAAGGAAATCAAGAAAAAATTTCATTTACAATAGCAACTAAAAGAATCAAATACCTAAGAATAAACTTAACTAAAGATATAAAGGACTTATACGCACAAAACATACACAACGAAGTTGGGGGCAAGATGGCGTTTGTTTAAGTGGGAACTCACCATCTCTCTCGCAAAAGACAGCTGATTGGAGACAGGATCCTGCCCAAGTGAGCTGTTCTGTGAGCCCACAGAGCAAGAGCCTTTGGGGCATCGATCTGGAGGGAGGTGGACAGGGAGATAGATTATTCAAGATAAAACTGTGAGTTTTTACCCCCGTGAAAATCACGGATGGCTAAGCCCCACCCTCAGGACAAAGGGCCAGGGTGAACCCCAACTCCCACGGCCAACCAGCGAGAGGGAGCATTCTCCCAGAGTGAGAGGGTTCTGGAAAACGGTGGAGAGGGGTTTCCTTTCTGTGGGTTTAGTTGCCTGGACCCCCTTTGAGCTTTGGGGAACACACCAGCCAGCTCGAAATGGCACCAGGCAGAAGGGAGAGGCGAATCTGCTGAGGAAGCCTGATTTACTTAACTGCCCTGGGATACAGAAGCTTGGCCCAAGAGAGGCCAGAGTCAGCCAATTTAATAGTTCTGCACTGAGGACTATCAGAATTTCAACTCCCCTAAGGGAGTCAGGCAGTGGGAAGCGCTTAATAAGTTTCCAAGAGCCTATTTAGGGTTCCCTGGAAAAAGGGGGTTGTCTAGAAGAGGCTTGAAAATCATTTCTGTGCAGTGAACTCAGTCATCAGCATCCCATTTGAATTTTTAAAGGGAACTCAACCTGACCAGGAGAAGGGAGGGGGGATCTGCTTATATAGCCTGCAGAATCCTGCTGTCCTAGGAGAGTAAAACTGTCCCAGGGGAAAATGACTGAATAGCTTTCTGAAGAGCTAACTGACCCAATTAAAAAGGTAGCTCAGTGGAGGAGTTTCTGCCTTGAATATATGAGGTCCCTAGTTTGATTCCCGGGTCCTCTAAGAGTAGTGATCCACTGGGATAGCTAACATCCAGCAGATACTTTAGGACAGGGAAAACATAAACATTATTTTTGTACTAGTTTCTTTTGGGTCCCTTACTTAAAAAAAAAAAAGGTTACTTAAAAAAAAATTTAACTTGTTTACTTGCTAAAACCCACCTCAAAACCTGCAGAGAGGCCTGCAGGGTAATTGATTGATGAAGAGAGGCAGACTGAGAAGCTCCCCAAGGGCCCAGGAAGGAACTCTGTTCTTTCTTAGGTTTGTTTGACTGCTTGTTGTGTGTTTGTTTGTTTGTTTCTTGTTTTTCTTTCCTCTTCCCCCCCTCTGCTTTTTTTTAAATTAGATGCTGCTAGCTTGTTTCTTCATTGTTGTGCTTCTTCTTCTTTGATTTCACAATTTCTGTGTATACTGATTTTGTCTACCAATGCTATCTCTTTTCCTTCCTTCATCATTCTATCTTCTGCTTTCTGTTGTGGTTCTTACATTCCACCTTGCTTTATTTAGTCTTCAACCCTTCTGGTTTCGATTTCTATCTTGTCTATTCTGTTTTCTTTTTTTTTATTTTATTAGCTTTTTTCTTTCTGTCCTTTCTTTACTCTCTCTCTCTCCCTTAATGATTCTGGC
The DNA here is from genome assembly GCA_029593785.1 of Cabassous unicinctus. Classification (NCBI taxonomy): domain Eukaryota; kingdom Metazoa; phylum Chordata; class Mammalia; order Cingulata; family Chlamyphoridae; genus Cabassous; species Cabassous unicinctus. The sequence continues at coordinate 874 of JAQZBX010040491.1, read as the reverse complement.
CTTTCAAAGCATTCTATATACTTTTCTCTATTCGGTTTTCCATTTCATTGTAGGTACTCCACTTTTTTATTCCTATTACTCTACATTGCTTACGTGAGTTAAATATTCATTTTACTATGTCTTATATAGCCCTTCTTCTAAATATTATTATTATTATTACTATTATCTCTTTTTTTCTTACCTCTTTCACCTCCCCTGGCCCTAATCTTTTTCCTTCAAGGTAACATAGAAAACAGTAAGGAAATAGAACAAGAATAACAAAGTATCAAAGAGAAAAATTAACATACACACAAAACCAGCAGCTAAATAAAACTCTAGACCAGAGAGAGAAACTAAGCAACTGAATAAAACCATCAAGATAAAAAGATGATAAGAGGGAAACAAAAAATTACAAACCATGTTAAGAAACAGGAAGACATGGACCAGTCCAATGAACAAACTAAAAACCAGGAAGAGATGCAGAACATCGAACAACTAATCAAAACTGCCAAACAAATATCATGGACCAACTTAATGAAGTGAAGGAAGAGATTAAGGATATTAAGAAGACCCTGGAGGAAGCGGGTGTGGCTCAGTGGATAGAGCCCCCGTTTACCATATGGGAGGCCCGGGTTCGCGTCCCGAGGCCTCCTTGTGAGGGCACGCCGGCCTGAGCGGTGCGGTGGGCTGAATGCAGCAACCTCACGGCAGGAAGCGGGTGTGGCGCAATGGATAGCGCACCCATTTACCATATGAGAGGCCCCGGGTTCGCTTCCCGGCGCCTTCTTGTGAGGGCAGGCCGGCTCGCGCGGCGCCGTGGGCTGATGCGGCAAGACCTCACAGCAAGGGGGAGATAAGCAGACACAGAGAAGACACGCAGCGAATGGACACAGCA
>JAQZBX010040490.1:0-22658 GCA_029593785.1 Cabassous unicinctus | reverse complement strand
CCCCTCTTTTCTCCTCAGCCCTTATGAGGGTGACATGCAAACCCATCTCAACAGTCCTTCGAAGTGTTCCCTTTTCTATATAGCCACCTATTTAAAGGAAGGGTATAGACAAGTGTCTAAACTGATGGGAACAATTATTTGTACTAGATACTGTTGCTTCAGAGGATATAAATGTATTATAACAAGTGCTGACTTCAGTCCCCAGGGAGAGGTCTATTTCTGTGGTTTTGTTCTAAAACATTTTCTTTTGCTGTGAGACTAGGGGAGCTTGCGTGCATGCTCAGGTGTGATGGAGAAGTTGCAATACGCCAGCCTCCTCAGCCAGCTACAGAGAGTAAAGGAACAGTCCCAGGTGATTAATCAAGCAATGGCAGAGTTAGCAACTATTCCCTATCTACGGGACATCAGTCAACAAGAGGCGGAATTGGTAAGGATTTGCTTTTCTTTGTTTAAGTAGCTTTTACAGGCCCTGAGCCAAGAGAAAAGTAATCTGCTCTGGAAAAAAAAAAAAAGTGATAATAAATGTAGTCTGAGTGCAAACTTCCCAACCCTCATGAGGCATTCTAATGAAGAAACTGGAAAACATAGGAAGGTGCGTGTGTTTGGTTTTATGTGCTCAAATTGACTAGCTTCCATTTTTTTATAGCAAGAATTTTGTGATGTGTTAAAACACAGAAAGGGGCTGATTATTCATATTGTACCTCAGGCTTTTTTTAAGAAATGAGAAATTTTAATTAATTGTTTCTTATGCTCCAAGATATGTTAACATACAAGATGCTCTTCCATGAAAAAAATCAGAGGACAAAAGAGTAATGCTCTATCGAAAACTGATCCTACAGAAAGGTCTTTAGAATTCTCTTCATCACTTCAAGTTGCAGTGGCAACACACACACATGGATACATTAGCTAAATTGATAAAACATTTAGTTTTTTGAGAGAGAAATATATTAAGTAAAATGGCTCTTTTTTTAAACTAAATTGACTAGTTAATTCAGAAAAGCAGACACTTTGGTCTTAGAAAAACTGTGTCAAAAACTAGTTGAGGACTATCACACAGAAACAATCTCCAAACAGATGTGTACATTATAAGCATAATTAATATTAGAAATGCTAGCACCTTGTTTGACAAGTAGTTCCTAAACAGTCAGCTGGCCATTTATGGAAAGGTAAAATTTACTCCACATGAAGATCCTAATGTGTATTAGGGAAGGGCTCTTTACTTTGAGACTTTAACTGAGAGTAGCTAGAACTACTCTCATAGCAAGAATTGAATGCACATAGCAAGAATGAGAACAGCCCAAACCAATCACCTATAACTTGCAGATAACTAAAGGAACCTTCCCTCTATGGCAGGGGTTCTTAACCTTTTTTGTTCCACAGACCCCTTTTCCAGTCAGGTGAAAACCACTGACCCCTTACTAAGTCCACACCATACTGTGTATTATTTAATAAATATATCACACCCACACCAACATGTCCCCACAAGAATAATGTTGTTTTGTTTGTTTTTTTTTATTTAAATTCAAGCTCACAGACCCCTTGTTAAGAACCCCTGCTCTATGGGCCTTTTAAGGTATAAGAAATTAATCAAACAAGAAATGAACTGTCAACATTTATAATGTTCATCTAGACCTGTTCAAGTGTTTTTAGTAAATACTGATTTTTTTGAATAAGCATATAAAATGGTCTGACTGGCCAAATATAAAACTATGCATTCTAAAGATTAAACTATGAAATGAGTCTATTAATCAAGGAATTACTAAGTCAGAACTGGCAATATTACTTTCTAAACCTTCATGGTTGTGTGCAGAAGAGCGCCTTCTAAAAGGCTGTTTGTCCTACCATTCATAAGGCACTCAGGAGAGCAGTAAGTATGGAGCTTTCAAAGTGCATATTATAGCCAATTTTAGATGATTAATGCTCCTCTGAAAATGTTAATTTAAGAAGCCGGCAAAATGTTGATCTTGTCTTCCTGAAAAGCAAATTCAGGATTTAAATGAAAAAAAACAAACAGGGGAGCTTTCTGTGCTTAGGTCTTCCTAACCACATATCTATGGCTTTTATCTTCCCTCTGGAAATGCTTCTATTTCAAAATATACACAAAGACAACCAAACTAGCATTACAGATAACCCTTACAAACACATTCCATTAATAACAATATTTCACTATCTGAAGCCTTGGAAAATGGGATTTCACAGAATATTTTCATAATTTATACATGTACTAGAAGAAAACTTTAAATGTTTATAAATGTGTATCTGCAGGTCACTTATGTAAAAGTCATATATCTTGTAAGATTTTATTACCTTAAGTAATAGATTTTATTTTCAAACTTCCAGGCATGGGTTAACTTGAAAAAAGAAATGTTTAGTTCTATCTTGTAGAACTAAATACTACACTTGATCTTAGCCAAAAGGCCAAGAAGCGATTATGGTGCTATATAAACAGTGAATGTCAGTAGAAGATTTTTTAGTGACTCAGCTCTCTGCCCTCCTGCTTGAGGCCCTGCAATATCTAAAGCACAGAAAGATTATCTATGGGTTCATATTATTCAATGCCACAATGACTTGAACCAGCACTTGGCAGAACTCTCTTTTTTAGCTTTGAATCCCACATAGTTTGGGCATTTTCAGTACTTTGCAGCTACACATGCAATGTGTGTATAGGATTATTTTAAATTAGGATTGTTTTAAATTAGAATATGACAGGTACCTCTTTGGGGAAAAGGGTAGATTTTCTTTTTGCCTTTGAGTAGACTCTTTAAAAAAAAACCAACTTTATTTTGAAATTTTAGAAAAGTAAAAAATAGTAAAGAACTTAGATGAGTTAGATCCTTTAAGAGGCAATAAAACAGCACAATTTTAGTATTGTCCTCTGGTGAGCTTTTGCATATGCCTAAAATTATGATTCATTAGCCTCAGGAGAAAATAGTAAAATGCATTCTTGTACTACATGGCATTTCCTGAAAGAATTAACTACCGCCTTCCTTCTTTACAACCCAAATCTGTTTTTACAAAACATCAACACTTACTACATTAAAACCTATATGTTTTCTACAAATTTTCAAGAAGACTTTTTTTCATTGTCTCAATATTTTATATCTGCAATAATACTAGGTAATGACTGAAGCAAGGATGAGGTGGCAGTGTTCATTGTAGGAAAGATGAGTAATAAAATCATCAGCGTACAAATGATTTTTTAATTAGGTTTTAATCTCTGTATTTAGAGAAGTTATTTCTGTGTGAATTCCACACTGATAACTTTTATCTTGGTGCCACAGCTGCAGTCACTAATGGCAGATGCCATGGACACCCTTGAAGGAAGAAGAAACGATAAAGAACGTGTGTGGAATACAATCCAAAAGGTAAAGCTCTCAGCTGAAGGAAAAAGATATTCTCAAAGAAAATGTCCATCTTGGTCGAATCTGTGTAGAAGGTGAAAAGAAAAGAAAGTTCTTTGGGCTGGTTTTTTTGTTTGTTCCTTTGTTTTGTTTTGTCTTAAATAAATGCAACATTCTCCCTGGAAGCATAACCCAAATCAAATATGGATTTATTTAATCTGTTCCCTCAGGTCTGCTTCTTTTCCAACCGACTGTGGTTGTATGCTTTCACGGTTCTTCCTCATTATCATGCTTTTTTTCGTATTCCATTTTTGTTATCTCCTTCTTCAGTATCGGTTATTGGAGATTATTTTTAAGCCCTTTCGTCAGTGTGTTAGTCCACTTCTCAACCCTTTCATCATTTTTTTTCCAATTGAGGAATAAAGGCTACATTTCAGGAAGCTACAAAGAAACGAGCACATTAATGCTCTTGGTGGAGGAGGAGCCTGGCTGCTGGGAGGGGAGGATCGTGCCTTCATGGGTTGCTGGAGTTTAAACACAACAAGCATAGAGGTGCACCTGGCCCCAGGTACTCAGGAGACTTGTGTCACACTGTGGTGCCCTCTGACAACATAAGAGTAAGTAATGCTGGGTCTCCAGTACAGCTAAAAGGAGTAAATTATGATCAGTCTACTCCCCACTCAGTCTCCAAGGAAGAACTGGTGTCAGAAGATGTGAGAGGAACAAACCAAAGAAGATAACAGTCTGCCGTGAGGGATTCTGATGCATCTGAAGAAACCTGTGTCTTCTATAATCAATTCAGAGGTCCTGTGATAAATTTATAAAAGAGAAACTAACCGAATTCAGCAAGTATTTAAGTGCCTGCTGTGCCAAAAAAAAAGAACACTGTGCTGGAAAGAATTCTATGAATATAGTGCTGGGCAAGATAGCTGCAGTCCCTGCCTACGTGGGACTTACCATCTAGAGAGGAAGACATTAATTCCATAGCTACCTACAAGTTTGGTGACCACTACAGTAAAAACATGGCTGTTCAATGATATATGGAAACAAATAGCAAGGGAATATAACCTAGTCCAGAGGTGAGAAAGCCACCTTTTTCACATTTATACATGTAAAGGATATGTAGGAGTTATCAGGTAAAGGGGAAGCAGATTTCCAAACAGAGGCAACTGCACGTGCCAAGAATGCACAGAAAGCCTGGCACATTCACAAACTGACAAGAGAGCAGAGGACTATGCTTCAAAATGAAGTGCAGAGGCAGTCAAATCACAGAAGGTCTTATACATTATGTTCATAATCAGGAATTTTTCAGAAAGTATTCGATTTGATGTTTTAGGGACATCTCTAGGTCTGTAGTGGGGATAACTATTGAAGAACTTCAGAAATGTGGGAAAATCAATTATAAGGTGGCAATCAGCATCCAAGTGAGACATGGTGGTGACTTGAGCTAGGATGGTGGGCATAGAGATGGAGAGAAGACAGATAAAAGACATATTCCAGAAGTCCAATCTACAGGCCTCATTCACTGATTAGATATGGAGGTGAAGAGAATAGAAAAAGTTCAGAATGATGCCCAGATATTTAGTTTGAGCAATAGAGCAGGGGATAGGGAGAGGTTTGCTGGTGCCATTTACTAAGAAAGGAAGCACTGTCAGGGGAGCAGCTTTTGGCTGAGAATATAAACTCCTTTGGAGTCTAGTCAGGAGACAGAAACCACACTAGATATTTGAAAGGGAATTTAATATAAAGAATTGTTAACTAGGTGTCTTAGTTTGCCACAGGGCTGCCAATGCAAGTACCAGAAACTGGTTGGCTTTCATAATGAAAATATTATTAGGGGGAAATCTTACAGTTCCAAGGCTTTGAAATGTCCAAATCAAGGTACCATCAGAGATGTGTCCTCACCAAAGTCAGCTGCAGGTAATCCTGGTGTGCTGCCATGTGGTGAAGCAAGAGGACGGGCAATCTCTGCCAAGGTCCCTGCCTTACCCTCCAAGGTCACTATCTCCCAGAGCTCATCTTTTCAGCCTTGAGCTGCTCTGTGGGCCCAGACTTTCTAGGGCTTTGTTTTTCAGCTTTGGCAGCTAGCAAGCCTCAAGTCCTCTCTCACACATGGCAGGGTAAAGATGGTGGTGGCTCTCCTTTCTGTCTTTCTCCATTTATGTAAGACCCAGCAAGAGGGCGGAGACTCAGCCTGAGCCATGCCTCACTGACAGAGTCCAATCAAAAGGGTCTCATACCCACAAGAATGGATTAGCTCGAAAACATAATCTTTTACTTTTTGGGATTCATAAAAAAACTTCAAACTGTCACACTAGGTATGTAATTGTTAACCAGGTAAACTGAAAAGGCATAGAACAACGTTATCACAGAAAAAGCAATTAAAGGAAGCAGGTACCACCCCCTAGGGCTGGGGAATCAAAGAGAAGAGGTCGGAATTACTAAAACTTAGAAACTTGGAGCAGGGCTGCTGAGGAGCAGAAACTCATACCTCCTCCAAGGGGGTGCTACTTAGCTGGCACTGGTGTCTCTGAACTTAGGAGGCCTGAAAGCGGCCTGGGATCCAGACCTCTGAGGAGAGGGTGTTAGCCCACTAGGTTCTGCTAAGGGTAGGTATAGGGATAAGGGAGGGGGTAATTATAGGTAATTCTGCAACCGCTGAAAAATCTAGACTGCTGCAGCTACAGAAAAGAACGTCTGTTTCTGTAGGGAAGAAGCATTGCTGAAGGTGCTCACAGGAACCACAAGCAGACAAGGAGCCTGCAGGATGGAAGGAGCAGGTCCCTTCCTTCTCCCCAGGCCTTGCAGTCTCCTTCTAGTGGCCCCTGTTGGCAGAGAACAGCAGGTGGCAAGCAAGGTTTGCAGAGTCCCAGCCCCAGCATCACAGAGCTGACTGTGGAAGGATGGGTTTGGAGTTGAGAGACTGTATGTTCATAAATGGCACAAGAGTGTGTCAAGGGGCTGGATGTGGCTCAAATGGTTGGGCGTCCGTCTCCCATATGGAGATACCTGGGTTCGATCCCCGGGACCTCCTGGTAAAATAAAGAAAAAATATAGAAGGCACGTGGGCCACCAGGCCTCGCCAAGCCATGCAGCAAGATGATGATGTAACAGGAGAGTGACACAAGGGAGAGCCAAGACGAGACGCGCTGAAAAACCAGGAACTAAGTTGGCGCAGGTGGTAGGATGCCTCTCTTCCACATCAGAGGCTCCCAGGATCAAATCCCAGTGAAGACAGGAGGAGAAGGATGAGAAGAGAGGGCATGAAACAGATACAGAGAATTGCCCAGAGAATGGACACAAAAAACAGCAAAAACGGAGGGGGCTGGGTGTTAAAAATGGATAAAAAGTAAATAAATAAATAAATCTTTAACAAAAAAAAAAAAAGAGTGTGTCAAGCTTAATGTGTTGGCAAGATATCCAAGGGGAAATACAGGGACCTGAAGTTCTGGATAGAAGACAATGGAGATAGAGATTTAATGGTCATTAGCAAATGGATGTTAACTGAAATCATTTGAGTGGATAACATGGCTGAGAAAGGGTCTACAGAGTGAGGAGAGAAGAGAGCCTTGAGGAGCACAATATTTAAAACTTAGGAGAAGCCTCTAAAGGAGAATAAGAAGTAAGGCCTGAGGGGTTGAAGATAGAGGTCAACCCAATCCAATGCTGATGAGCATCAACCACTGCAAGTAAAGGTTGCTTTTGGCTACAGACATAATTGTTTAGAACAGAGGTTGGCAAACTATGGTCTGTGGGCCAAATCTGACCCTAGACCCATTTTTATATATTGTCTATCGGAACACAGCGTGCATTTTCATTTATATATCGTCTGTGGCTATTTGGGTATAGACCACAAAGACTGCATAGACCACAAAGTCTCAAATACTTATTATCTGGCTCTTTACAGAAAAAGATAGCTGGACCCTAGTTTTGAGCATTATCCCTCTCGAAAATATTTGCATTTGGACAGTAAACATTTGCATTTGCAAATCCAAATGATAATAGAAAAGCAGTCCAAATATGAAATTTCAGGGATCAGCCAAAAAGTAAGAGAAAAATTGTAAGGGAGGTCTTTCCAAGAATCCCTGAAATTAGCTCCTAGAGATAATCCCAATTCTACTTATGCTAAGCTAGTCTTTTTGATGCCAAGTTTACAAGAACACTTAACCTGTGGTTTCCCACTTTGCACTTATTCCAGTTATCTATTGTTGTGTAACAAACCTCCCCAAATGTAGTGGCTTAAAGCAACAATTAAACATTATCTTTCAGAGTTCTGTGAATTAACTAGATTCAGCAAGGCAGTTCTTACTCAGGACCGCTCATACAGTTCAGTCAGATGACTTTTGTGCTTAGTGCTAGGGTAATATGAAGGTTAAATGGACTGGACATCCAAGACGGTATACTCACATGGCTGACAGTTGATGCTAATCTGCTGTGGAGTGCCTAAATGTGGCCTATCCCTATGGACTAGGCTTCAAGGAGCATGGCAGCAGGGTTTCAAGAGGATGTATTTCAAGAGAAAGGAAATGGAAACCATCAGTCCTCTTAAGGTCTAGGCCCAGAACCGGCACAGCAACGTCCATCACACGTTATTGGACAAAGCAGTCACAGGCCTGCTCAGATTCAAAGGGTTGGAGGAAAAGATTCTACCTCTCAATGGAGAAGTGACACGAGCAGTCAGTGAGAGAATGAAATGATAGCAACCATCTTGGAAACAAGCTACAACAGCAGAACCATGGCTGTGTCCCAGACTGGCACACACACCTGCACTCAAGCAGGAGTCAGGAGGATAGTACAGTCAAGGCTTCCAAGGCCTCAGTGATTTTAGTACTGCAGAGCCACTCCACCCAACCACTGGGAGTCTAGAAAGACTCACTGGTGAGCAGCCAATCTTTCCAAATTAAAAGCCCTGGTAATGATCATAGCTTTCTAAATGGAAGCTCCTGAGAGGTCTTTAAGAAGATGTGAATGGGAAGGAACAGGGTGCCAAATTTTTCCCAAAGGCTTTTAATTTGGTTAATGTGACTCTACAAAGGATGATCATATCACTTTCAGACAATTCCGGTAGCAAGTTAAGTAATTTCCTTTTACTGCTACAGAGTTAATTTGCGTGTGCAGAAAAAAATAATTAAAAAAAAAAAAAAAAACTAATTGTACAAGCTGCACTATGTTCTGAGCCCACTAGAAGTTGAAATCAGCATCACCACCTCTGAGATCTGTTATCTGTAATAGAAACAGCTGCTGCACCTAATGAAAACACTTAAAATTTTCATCTGAAGCAGCAGAATTATAGTAGCACCTCCTAGTTTCACGTAGTTAAAGGATCTGTCAGAATCCCCATTACCTAACACAATTTTCAGGGCTCTACTTGGTTATAGGTCTATAAAAGGCCTATCAAGATGAAGTCTGATTCATGAGTACTGACCTCCTATCTACACTTTGTTTTCTCTGAGCTTTCTCTAAGAAGCCAGAAGGGAAAGACTGAGACGACTGTGTTTTCTCCTGATTCTCCCGACCAAAAATATATTCTTTAAATAAAGAGTTTTAGGAAAAATGGCTGCTGTTTTGGTTTGACTTTGCCGAGTATTTCCTTTTTAGTAATTAACTCAAGAAAGAGATATGTTGGTTTAGCTGTACAAATTCAAAAATAAGCAGGTTATGTCCAAACATAAATTAATATATTCTCTGTGTTGGAAAGTCCTTGTGATCAAGGGACTCACGCTTTGCTAAATTTTACTCTATAACAAAAATACCTGAGGAAATATACCCTCTTGAATATCCCACAGGTCCTGTTAACACTCTGCTCATTCATGCATTTATCAAATATTTACTGAGCACCTCCTCTGTCAGGCACTATTCTAGGTGTTGGAAATACAGCCATGAAAAAGCAGTGCCCTCATGATGTTTGTATTCAGTAGAGACAGGTAGGCAATAAACTACATGAGTAAATATAGAATATGTTATGAGGTAATAAATGCCATGGAGGACAGGATGAGGAAGCAGGAAAAGAAAATGGAAAGTGCTAGATTCACTGAGAAGATGACATCTGAGCAAACATTTGCAAGAAATGAGGGAGCAAACTATGCAAATGTCTGCTGAAAGGCATCCAAGTAAAAGAAACAGCAAATGCAAAACCCTGAGCTTGGAGTGTGCGCTGCATGTTCAAGGAACAGCAAGAAGGGTCGAACAACTGGGGTGGAATAAATAAGAGGGTGGGCGAGTAATAGAACAGGAAGTGAGAGAGGTCAGGGAGGGGATAGATCCTGCAGGACTGTTTTAGTTTCCAAGCTGCTAAAACAAATACCATACGAGTTTGCTTAAACAATGGTTTTGAGGCTTGGAGAAGTCAGATGAGGCTTTCTTTCCTAAATTGTGGCATTCTGGGGCTGTTTGCCAGTGATGATCGGTCCTTAGCTTTTCTGTCACATGGCAATGCACGTGGCGGCATCTTCTCCTTTCTCTAACAGATTCTATTGACTTCTGGCTTCTGGCTGCTCCCCATGGCTTTCTCTCTGTCTGAATTTCATTCTCCTTATAAAAGCCTCCAGTAATCCAGATTAAAACCCAGCCTGATTCAGTTAGGCCACACCTTAACTGATGTAATATCTTCAAGAGATCATATTTACAATGGGTCCACATTCACCAGAATGTGGGCCAAGTCCAAGAACATGTCCAAATTGAGGTACATAATCCAATCCACCACCTTTCAGTTTGACAAGGTATGGAAGCCACTGGAGGTTTCTGAGCAAAGAACTGGCATAACGCTTTATTGTATATATTTGTTTATTTATTATTCTAAGATGCTGCATTGAGAACAGATTAAAGAGAGGGCAAGGGTGGAAGCAGGGAGACTAGTTAGTAGGTTATTGCAATGATCTAGGAGAGTAATAATGGCTTGCACCAAGGTGGTAGCAGCGGAAGTGAGAAGTGGTCAGATTTGCTATTCTATGGAAAAGATGGGCAAAGACTTCTTAAAAGGTAGGCTAGTGCAGGAAAAAAAAAAAAAAAAAAAGCCCTGACCTAGCAATTCAGAAGCTGGGTCTGTCAGAAGCCACATCCTTTCTCTAGGCCTCAGTTTTCTCATCTGTAAAATAAGGATATTTGACGAAGATTCTAAGTCCCTTCCCAGCTCCAAATGAATGGGTCTTTTGAAAGGCAGGGCATCAAAATGAAAGATTAAAGTTAATATTCACTAAGCTCTTCATTTGTGCCAAGAACTCTCCATGTGCCAAGAACTCTCCTATTCACTTTACATGTATCAACTCACTAATACTCACATGAGATAAAAACTGTAATTTACCCAACAGAGTTTAGCAGTTTGCCTAAAGTCACACAGCCAGTAAGTGGGTGGAGCCAGGACTTGGTCTAATGCCAAAGAATAAACTCTTTCTTAATGGAAGCCCAAGCTTTTGTGCTGCATGAAAATGCATGATGGACCAGCATTGCTGTCTGGCCAGCTACATGCATAACTGAGCATTCGAGTGTGAGACAAAGTAGGGGCTTAAAGTGACCTTCAGTCAAAGTGTAATTTGGCCATAAATTAGTCTAGTTTGTCTTCAATTCTCAAAATAAAGCACTTACACTCTGAGCCAAATATGTCACTAAAGAATATTTGGTTTAGTCTAACTTTGTAACTTTTCTTCTCTGTCCCTTAGTTTTCCATCTATAACGGAAAAGAACTCAGAGTTCAAGTCTGAAAATCCATGACCATTAATTCATCTGCCACTCAGGGCCCTTTGGACAAATCACAGCATTCTGAGAAACACAAAGTGTTCATACACTTACTACTTTCAGGGTCTATGATTTTATGTTACTTTGCATTGAACCCTAAGGTCCATGGAAGATGTATGAACTAGGCCTGAACATAAACAGAAAAAAGGGGTGTTTTTAAAATGTGCCAAATGTTATATTGGGATATTCCTAATTTTCTCATGAGAAAATCAGCTGAGCAACACTCTCTCTGCAACTCAGAAGAAAAAGTTCTTTGCTATTCATCTGCAAAGTCTAAATTTTTCACTGAGAAGATCAGAATTTAACCTGATATAACAAAGTATTGTCTTGTTCAGATGTGCTTCTGGATCACTGATTTGAGACTAAATGAGGAAAAATGAGACCTTGTTATATTAAAAACAGTGAGAGAAATGCTATAGCATATAATCATTGTCCTGTGAGTTTTCATGAAAAGAAATACTTCTTTAAAGTCTCATCTAATATTATATGTAACATAGTACATCATAAGCTTCAATGAATCCAACTAATGGAGTATTGGTAGTTATCTTTAAGCTATCAACATGAATTTATTTAAAATTATTTCACTTTTTGCATTCCATTTTACCTCAAAATCTTAACTTGTAAATCATACTCATTGTCATTATACAGAAATGACATTCATTGATTTATTAATTTGATCTTTTAAGATGAAAATGTGTTAGAACTGTATGTCACTTAGCAACTCTGTGCTGTTTAAGACTATTGATGTAGGCAAAGCAAGCAGGGGAAAATATAAATTTGGGAGATGGGGTGGAGGTGATTCTTTGAGGGAGGAGAGAGAAAAGCAAACTGGAACATTTTATTTACTTTCCACATCAGCATTCATACCTGAATCCTTCCAGACTCTCTTCTGAGAGAGATTGCACACACGGCACTATCATTCATCGGCCAGTCATTTGCGCTGGCTAATATGTGGTTAGGTCATGCAGTTGTGCCTCTCTGAGAGTACTGCTATCTTTTCAAGGATTCAGCAGCCATACCACTCATTTGCAAAGCAGTTTTTCCAGAAATCAGGCTTTTTCTGTGTGTCTTGTTCTTTAAGGAGTCTGCAGATTTATTGCAATTTGATTGTGAATCGTCTCAGCTTCTGGTTATGGGCTTATTCATTAGCATTTCCCCAAATTCCTTTACAGTGTGTGCTCCGAGCACTACTAAGCAGTTCTGTCCATGGCATAATGTAGTTCATGTAGAGAAGCCTAAGTGCTTTCATTGCTGACCACACAGGGGAGTGGGGCGGGGGTGGGGGGTGCACAGGGGGCAGGTGCAGCTCTGAAACTAGCAGGGAGGAAGACAAGGCCCAGGAGCTTTAAAGAGGCCAAGCTCCTGGGCTAAATCATCATAGGGCCTTGGATAAATAAGTCCAAGCCAGCGCCTGTAGTGGAGCAGACTCCACCAAAGCCCTAGCAGAACTCTATGATTGTGGTCAAAGGCTGAACCCTTTGGACTCGGGGCCGAGGGGCAGGGTGGCAAGTCTAGCCTGGGGAGTGGAGAAAACCTTGGTTCTAGCCACATCCCCAGCCACGGTACAATGTTCCATATCTAAATGGCAAATTTCAGTTGTATTTTGAACCAAAGACCTTCTTTCTCTGACTTGGAGGAATAAGTATGTTGATTTTGATAACATTTTCAGCAACTGTTGATTTGCTAATCAGCCACTTCCCACCTGTGCTTGGCTTTTCCTTCAAACTGGGATCACTGCTTTTATATAGTTTGTTAAATGAAAATATTGACTTCTAATCTTTTGAGGATGTGGCAGGAAATTTCCGCCGCAGAAAGGTTTCGGTGCCGAAGTGCAGTCCTAGCGTGGCCCTCGTCTAGGAGGCATGGATCTAAGGAGCTTTGTAAAGTATAACTAGGAGTTCATCAAGGTGCAGGGGCAGCTAATCTGCCATCTTACACATTTACCTAGCAAAATACTGCTGCCCACCAAATTACTGAACCATGTTAGCCTGTCTGAGGTTTGCTTTTGGATAACTATCACAACTGAAACAAATTATAGAAAATTTTATTCCGGATAAATAATTAAGTTATTAATGATGATGACAACAAACACGATCAGCGCTTGTTATTGGTTATTTGGTATGTGCCAAGCACTCCAACACATACTACATTTAATGATTGCAACGACCCAATGAAAGCAACATCACTATTACCCATTTTAAGAATGAGGAAAGGAAATTTTGTAGAATTAACAAGGAAACAAGCTCAAGCTCGGAGTGGTAGTGTTTTGTTTTAAATTGGATTTGGTGGGGGGAGGGACTCCGTTCCTAATCCCTAGCTAGAATATCTTTTTTTTTTTTTTAGATACCAGGGACCAGGGCTTGAACCCGGGACCTCCTATGTGGGAAGCTGGTGCTCAACCACTGAGCCACATCGGCTTCCCTGAGTTGGTATTTTTGCTTGTTTTGCTTGTTGTTTGTTGTTTATTTTTTGTTTTTTGTTTTTTTTAGGAGTCACCGGGAACTGAACCCGGGACCTCCCATGTGGGAAGCAGGCACTCAACCACTTGAGCCACATCCGCTCCCTAGCTAGAATACTTTTGGTAAACCAAATACAGCTGCTAAAAGTCCAGCTGCTAAAAGTGCCTGATCAAGCTCAGCTTGCTTAAGACAGTCAATCTGACAAGCTTCAATTCCTGTTTTCTGCAGAGAGTGGGTTAGAAGCATCAGAGCTCTTCAGGCATCCTCCTCCTTCCCTAGAACACTGCCTCCAGGCCCAGCTGGGGACTTACCCAGACTGCCTTGCAGCAGCTGGCTGAACACATCTGAACCCCTGCACCCACTGCACTTCCCTGGATAATCCTGCCCTTATTCTCCTCCCTCGCTATCCCTCCCTTTGTAGACATATCAGGATTAGATTTGCTTTGATAGCTTACCATCTTCCCTCTTCCTGCAATGTTAAAACTTCAAGAAAACCATTTGGAAATCCAGTCATTCCTGTAGTGATTTACTGTGTCTCGGAGGTTCACTCTCTGGTGAGTTATCTGAATTAGCATTCTGAAATGCACCAGGCTTTCTTCATCCATGAAAATAAAATTCACAAGCACATATTTCTATAATCCCTCCAAGCTTTACCATCACAACACAGAAGGCCTTGAGGCCGGGACTGAACCAACACATTGCTTACCTCCTTCCCTTCCTGGGCTCTCTCCCTGCCTGATTCATTTATGAACTAATATAGGGAAGTGACTAAAACAGAAATCAGAAATGTACATATTGCTACAAACCTATTAGTGCTTTTATGTTTGTAAAAGCTTTTCAAAATGCATCATTCAGAAGGGCAGTGAAAAATCCTGGGGTGGGGGAGGGGGACAC
The DNA here is from genome assembly GCA_029593785.1 of Cabassous unicinctus. Lineage (NCBI taxonomy): Eukaryota > Metazoa > Chordata > Mammalia > Cingulata > Chlamyphoridae > Cabassous > Cabassous unicinctus. The sequence continues at coordinate 8,233 of JAQZBX010040490.1, read as the reverse complement.
ATCTCAATTGTTTTTTAAACTGAAGAATGAATTTTCAGTTCATTCTGAAAGTTATTCCCTTTAAAGTACCAAAAGTATCTTCCTTGCTTGGCAGCCTAGCATTTTATTGCATGTATTTTATACATTAAGTTTACAATCTGTTATAATTCTGGAGAATAACAGCTTATGCCACTTGGTAGCTAAATGAACCATAGGACATCTTCCATTCTGTATTGAACATGGGATTAATACAGAGTTCAGAGCAACTGATTGTAGTTTATTCAATCATTTATAGTGTACTCATTATACCTTTAATCTTTTGGAGAAGGACAAGAATGAAAGTGCCTTTATATGCAGCCCTAAAGGAAGGTGTAGGTCATTTATCATCATGATTATGACTTTCTTAAAATGGTGCATATGGAGGAGGGGAAAAGACTGTAATTTAAAACACACACAAATGCCATAAGCACAAACACACCTAAATCCCTTAGCATTGTCAAAACTCAGTGTGTATAGAACTTGTATATTCTGCTATAATGGCTTCTGCTGGAGATGGCTGATGATAATATGAATATGGACATATAGTGGAGGGATAATAACCTAGATATAGGATAAATTTAGGTCCCTCTCTTATTGAATTAAAAGGAGTACTAGAGTCTTTTATCTTACCAAATTTATTACGGAGAGACGGCCCCTTCAGCTTCACAGTGGGTGATTTACTTCATCATATCAATGAAGATATAAGGAAGAAACCAGGCAAACTGATTCAAGAAATGAAATCACAGGGGTCAAAAATCATTTTTAAAAAGCCATGATAGAGGACTTCCACTTCCAGGAAGATGGAGTAGACCTGATTTTCCCTATCCCTCCCATCAAGTACAACTAAAACCTGTGAACATTCTTTGTAAAACAAATATAAGACCCTGAAAGGTATAAAGAAAAAGTCAAAATTGCTAGGGATATCAGGTCCCTAGATATATCATACATCCTACACTTGTTGCTGAAGAAGCTGCCAACCCAGAAACAGAAATGGGCATTACCTTAGTTTTTCAGGGCTGCCATAACAAATACCGCAAACTGGTTGGCTTAAACAACAGAAATTTATTGGCTTATAGTTTGGAGGTTAAAGTACAAAATCAAGGTGTTTTAGTTTGCCTTTGGGGTGCCAATGCAAAGTACCATAAATGGGGTGGCTTTTATAAAGGGGATTTATTTGGAATAAAAACTTACAGTTCCATGGCCATGAAAAGCCCAAACCCAGGCACTATCAGAGGTGCTTTCTCATCAAAATCAGTTACTGTTGATCACAGGATGTTGCCACCTGGTGAAGCAAGATAGCCGCCGATCTCTGCTGAGGATTCAGCCTTCCCCTCCAGGCTCACCATCTCCTCTTGAGCTGCTCCGTGGGCACCCTCTTGGGGCATCATACTTTAAGTGATCCTCTAGTTCTCTTTCTTACATGGCAGGATTGAACATGGTGACTTCCTTTTCCTATGTCTATCTGAGTGAGTCTCTCTCTTTGTTTCCATTTATATCAGACCCAGCAAGGGGGCGGAGACTCAACCTGAGTTATGACTCACTGATGTAGTCCAATCAGAAGGATCTTATCAAGTTATCTAATCAAAGGCCCCTCATCTGAATTTAATGCAATCAAAGGGTATCACACCCAGAGTAATAAATTATTTTACAAACATAATATTTCTCTTTTTGGGATTCATAAAATAATTTCAAACTGCCATACAAGGTATCAGCAGGGCATACTCTCACTAAAGACTGTAGCTTTCTGGTGGTGGCTTGCTGGCAATCAATCTCTGCCTCCATCATGTGACGATCTGTCTCCTTCTGTCTCTTCCTGTGGCCTCTACTTCCATATCCAAATTTCCTTTGCTTATAAGTCCTCAAGCCACAAGGGATTAAAGCCTGCTTTGATTCAGTTTGGCCTCGCCTTAATAGGATCTTCAACGATCCTATTTATAAATGAGTCCACATCCACAGGGCTGGGCATTAGGTCTTGAACAAGTCTTGCAGGGGACATGATTCAATCCACAACAGGCACAGATGAAAATAAAGCCCAACAAAAGCCTTCTCTCTCAAGCCAAAAGACAAGGAAGGGAGTAGTCTAGCAAGATGAAAGCTTTCAGACAATAATCATGCTACATCAACCAAACACTACAGAAAAATTGGTGGTCCCACCCATCCATGTCAGCAAAGGCCAAGTGGGGAGTTACACTTCCACCCTCACTAGGCTATATCAAGGTGTCCCAATTTTCCCACCCTACCAAGGTGGTGTCAGAGAAGACTAGGTAGGGGGCTAGGACTTTTGAAATAAGCTCAAAGCAAGCAAAAGGAATAAGATAATTAAAAAACAGAAATCAATGAAATTGAAAACAGAAAAATAGAGAAAATCAGTGAAACAAAGAGCTGGATCTTTAAAAAGAGCAATAAAATTAAACTTCTAGAAAGACTAATGGGAAAAAAAAGATGACACAAATCAATCAGGAATGAAACAGGAAAATATTACAGGCCCTGCACAAATCAAAAGTATAATAAGGGAATACTATGAACAAGTCTACATATATAAATTTGACATCTAAGATAAAATGTGCCAATTCCTTGAAAAACATAAACTACCATAACTCACCTAATAGTAAATAATTTGAACAGTTCTATAACCATTAAGGAAATTGAAATTGAATTTGTAAATGTAAAATTCCTAAAAAAAAAGAAATCTTCAGACCTAGCTAGTTTCACTGAAGAAGTCTACCAACTGTTAAAGAAGAATTAATACCAAATCCATAGAACCTTTTCCAAAAAATATAAGAGAAGGAAACACTTGCCAGTGCATGTTCTGATGCTAGTGTTACCCTGATATCAAACCAGACAAAGACAAAAAATAGGGAAAAAAGATATAAAGAAAATAGAAAATTACAGACTAATATCCCTCATGAATATAAATGTAAAAATCCTTAATAAAATACCAACAAATAGAATGAAGCATTATAAAAAATTATACACCATAACCCAGTGAGGTTTATTCCAGAGATGCAAGGCAGTTTTGAAAATCAATCCGCATAATCCACCATATAAACAGGCTTCAAAAGAAAAATCACATGGTCATGTCAATTGATGCTGAGAAAGCATTTGACAAAATTCAACACCAAATCATGATTTTAAAAAAACCTCTCAGAAAACTAGGAATAGAGAGGAATTTTCTCAATTTATTAAAGAACATCTACAAATATCCTACAGCTAATATTACACTTAATGATTAAAGCCAAGGATGTCAGCACTCACCAATCTTTTTCAACTTCCTGTTGGATATTCTTGCCAGTGCAGTAGGGCAAGAAAAGGAAATAAAAGGCATAGAGATCACAAAGGAAGAAATAAAACTTTCCTTATCTGCAGATGGCATTATCTACTTAGAAAACACCAAAGAATATACAAAAACAATTTTCTCAAAATAGTGAGTTCGGAAAGATCACAGGATCCAAGATAAACATACAATACTCAATTGTATTCCTGTGTTCTAACAATGAACATGATGGCAAGAAAACGGATGTGACTATAAAAGGGCAACATGGGAGATCTTTGTGATGATGGAACTGTTATATATCTTGACTGTATCAATATCGATATCCTGGTTATGACATTATACTATGATTTTGTAAGATGTTACCATTGAGGGAAACTGGGTAAAGGGTATACAGGTTCTCTGTGTATTTCTTCTTAATACTACATGTGAATCTACAATCTTCTCAAAATGAAAATTTTAATTTAAAAAATACATTATGTATTCAAACCTTCAGATAAACCATACTATTAAATGTTGAAAAATGATTTTTTTGAAAAGCTATCATACTTGATTCCTTGACAAAGTGATACCAGATTTTGTAATAGTTCTCTACCTCTATACTCAACATAACAAAAAGTTTTATCATTATGGGCATTTTTCAATCAAGAGTTGGTAACACTATTTAACAGAGAATTTCACTCCAAAACCCAATAGCCTGTTTTTTGAGCATTTTATGACATGTCAGGGATAGGTGCTTCAGAACCTTGTGCTGAATTTTTATGACTAAAATAGTGAATCATATACCAAACTCACTAAGTGAAAAAGGAGAAACGTGGAGGTTTGTCTGTTTGAATGCTACTCAAAAGTTAAAGGCAACTGCTGTATTCTCAATAGTAGAAAGGACTCTGTTTCAGAGACTACGTTTATTTTAAAAATTAATTTCAAGCCTGTTTGAAAACAATTGTAATTCTAATAAGAATTAAAATTCAAACCATTTTGGATGATAAATATTTAAAAGCATTCAGTCTGGAAATTAAATTGGAACAAAACAAAGAAACTAATTTTATCAAACCCACTGTGGTGGAGTAAAATTTCTGTTTTGCAGAGAGGATTTAGGTCCAAACTGCTAATCACTGAAAACACATTCTCCTTCTGCAACCTCCAGTATAGTCACGTAAAACTGATATTTATTCCTGTAGAGTCAGATTCTTATTTTTTCTACCTTTTTTCTTCACAGAAGCAACTTTAAAACCTTTATTTTTTTTAAAAATCCTTTGAGCACCCAATTCCTGAGGCATGAACATTTACAAACAAACCCATATGAACATACTAATCCTCTCTCCTTGATCCAGACTACATGCTCTCCAGCTTTTCCTTCTCAGTAATTTATCATTGCATTCATGTTGGAGAGCAACCACTTCTCACTGCTCTTATTGAGAAGAGACAACTCTGGTTCCCAAGATGTACACTAACCCTGTGTCAGGACACCAGCCAAGTAGAGAGCACCAGACAGTAGGAAAAGTGAATTTTTGAAAGCATCAAAGTCATTTTGGAGAAATTAAAATTTAATTGTGCTTCCTTTCACTTACTTTATGGCCTAATAATCATGTTTGATTTTAAATGACCTTGGGAAGAAAAGGGTCCCCCTAATCTTCTCAGTGATTCCCCTCCCCTCTGCCACATCTAAATGGCCTTTCAACTCTCTAATGGGACACTCTTATGTTATCCCTTATTGTTCTCACCTTTCACCAACTTTGCTCATGCTGAACTTCTTGTCATTTCTTTACTTAGTTGGCCCCATTCCTAGCTCTCTACTGCCCTAAAATTCCGTTTCTTCCCCAGCAATGGCCTTGTTTGCATAGCCAGCCTTCCCACAATAAATGGAAGGTGGTAAAGTTGCTTCCACCCCTAAATCACATGCCTTCAATTACCAAGTGAAAAATAAGCTGGATCTATGTGAAAATGAAGCTGCAGTTCCCAAAATTTAGCACCACAAGATGCTGGAGAGTCAACAGCAATCCTCTCTCACACACACACACACAAGCTGGCAGTAGAGTCAATAGCAGTCCTCCTTCACAAATAAAGCTCTCTAGTGAACAAAGTTGCTTGACCCCATGCTTTCCACCTACATATAAGACTATGGATGTATCAGATACAAATCAATTTTACAGTAAAAAAAAAATTATTGGAGAAAATATTCGAACACTTTTTACCATACCTACTTTGAAAGTGATTATGAGGAGGCTGAAAGGGAGAAAACATATTATTTTAAACTGTGAAAGTGTGGTATTTTATCCTGGAATTCAGTAGAAAATCATAAGTTCTTGATATGCTGAAAAAATAGAAAATCATTAACTGAAAAGAAGTATTTTAGTACCAGTGAGTGAATCTGGTGAAGTTGTATGATGAGAAAGAAATGGGTATGCTATGCACTTCCTTCTGCTGTTAAACTAATCCGTAATAGGTGCACTTTGTATGCAAGATAAAATTTTGATATATCTGAGAAGAAGATATGGATTTTATAAATATGATGATTTAATAGCTAGGATATAGGGGAGGCCCCAGGATCCTGGCATCCGTGGGCGTCTATATTACTTGGCCCAGTGGGGTTCATTATATGCTAAGTCACAACAGAAGCGGCTGGATCCTCTCATTTCCGCAGTGCTTCCCCATGTGGGACCAGTCAAATCACAATGTGACCTCCTTCCACTAGGCACATTTCTTGGAGTGGATTCAGACTAAGCTGAGCATCATAAAAACCAGTGCTTCTGAGTTGGGATGGACTTTAAAGGCTAATTTTCCCTTCTTACATACATGACTCACAAATACATAATGCCCCCAGTGTTTGATTTACACTCTCTGGTGACTGCACACTGAAGTCACATTTTCAAACAATTTTTTTTTAAAAACAAAACAGTGATACCTAGTATTGATATAAAATCTGCTTTTTCATTCATGTATTTACTCATTCAGTTATTCTTTCAACCAATATTTACTGAGAACCTATTATGAAAACACTAGGCACAATGCAATGTACTGCAAATATCATCTTTGAGGAGTGCTTTACCATTCCTATAGAGCTTTTCAAAAGCCTTGAGGTACTCAATCCCCACAAAAGTCCTGTGAAGTAGACTATGACTAGGATTAATTTGTTATTTACTCTAGAGATAAGTTGTCATGTGATGAGGAAGTGAAAGATCAAGACTTAAACCCCTCTAATTTTAAACAGCACTCTCTTTCCAATGTATATGCCAACACAAAACAAATCCATCACCTCTTCCACATAACAACCCTTGATATGCCTAAAGACATCACGGATTCCTGTTATGTTTTCCCTTCTCCAGATCAAACACCTCCAAATGCCTCAACCTTTCTCCATACAATTTGGTATTAAGACCCATGGCATAATCAGAACTGAACAAAATAGTCCAGGTGTGATCTGACCAGAGCAGAGAAGGGGAAAAACTATTCCCTCATATCAGACAGTCATGTTTTTAACAGCATAGACTAAGCAGATCCGTTTTTAGAGAGACAACCAGAGAACATTGATGATTTATATTGAGCTTTCAGACAGTATGTACTACAAGAAACTCACATCTCTCCGCTCTCTGCTCGCTCCCAATTCTACCTTTATATAGTGAAATTTTGAGAGCTACTCACACTGTGAGACTTTAATATATGTCAAAGACCTACACTTAGCACGGTCACTGGGGCAACGTCCTTCACAGAACAGAAGCCAAAAGCATGGTGGCTATTAAAGTTGTTCAGATTTTTATTTCACTCCACTTTTCTGTGTATTTTTTTTATTTAGTTAGGTTTTTTCCTGTTTCCTGGAAGTACACCCTCAGACGCAAGTGCAATACTAATACTGAATAATAGTACTTCAGAATTATGCAAATACTTCAAATTGTTTAATCCCCACTAGGAATCTCTGAAGCAATTGATAGATAGGGAACTTAGGTTCCAAGAGGCTATATAAATTTGCCCCCAAGTCATACACGGAGAAAATGGTGATATGAGATTCAAGCCCAGATATATCTGACTTGGACCCACTAGACCTTTTTGCCCTGCACATAATCAAAAGCATCGATTATTAATTTTTCTTAGCATTTTTAACTGTTGGAATGCTTCTCATATCGTAGACTAAAAAAGGAGGGTTTTTTTTTTAACAAATCAATTTTATTGATACATATTAATAAAGCATACAATTCATCCAAAGTTTTTTGTTTTCTTTGTTTTAGCTTTCCATTTGGAGTCTTGCATCGTTCTGGCTTTCAGCCTAAAATGAGACTGTTATTACAGGTCCATTTTTCACTCATTCTTGACTTATTCTAGCTCTTGTATTTGTGACAAATCAGACTCATTTTTTTCCCTAAAGCTGTTCATCTAATTACATTCCTTACCTCAGTTAAGATATGACTATTATCTGAAGCTAGGACCTTCACAGTCATTCCTGATTCTGCCTTCTTCCTTATCCCAACACAGTTTTGATCAAATCTATAGCTTTTATCTCCTAACTGTCTCTTAAAGCTTGATTCAGGAGCTCGTGGTATTTTACATATCCTGGTGCACTGGCCTCCTAACTAATCCACCTGCTTCAAGTCTGTCTGAATCCACTCTGCTTCACACAATGGTACCAGATTCAGCTTTCTAACCACATAGGTAAAATTTTTCAACTTTTTACAAGCTGACCTCAACCTGTCCTTGCTGCTGCAACACTTTGCTCCACTGCTCCCCTCGCTCCATTATCTATGCTCCAATAATGCCAGCTGACTCACCGCTATCTGAGTAGTACATGTTCTTTCACAACCCTGCTTTTATACATGCAGTTTGCTTTGTCTGGAAGGCATTTCTTGGTCTGGCAAAGACCCATCCTTTATTTATTTATTTATTTTTAAAGATTTATTTATTTTATTTATTTATCCCCCCCTTGCTGCTTGTGCTGCTGTGTCCATTCGCTGC
>JAQZBX010040489.1:0-22655 GCA_029593785.1 Cabassous unicinctus | reverse complement strand
TCTCTCTCTCTCTCTCTCTCTCTCTCTCTCTCTCTCTCTCTCTCTCTCTCTGATGGTTTTTGAGACCCTAACCTGTGTTGGATAGCCCAATGGACCTCATCTCTCTCTGTCCACACTTGCTCTCTTGCTGGCCATACCCAGTCTCAAGACTTAAATAACATGATGCCCAAATATATCATTCAGCCCTTTATTTCAGACTCATATATCAGTTGATTTCTCAACATCTCTACTTGGAAGTCTGATGAACATCTCAAACACAAAAATCCCAAAACTGAACCACCACTACTCACAACACAAAAAACACACTTGGCTTGCTGATTCTCCCATATCAATAAATGGAAACTTCATTCTCTAGTTGTTCATCCTTTTTCTGAACCCCCATATCCAATCTACTAGCAAATCCTACTTTCAAGATCTATTTAGAATGTGATCGGTCTTCATGATCTCTTCTGCCTGCCAGACTAGGCCACCTGGCCCCATATCACAGCAGCCTCCTGCCTGGAACCCTGTCCCCAGGGATGCCCACTCATCTCTGTGCCCACACGGAGCAACCCTTGAGCCCCACCATCTGGGAGAGGAAGCAGCACCCACCTGGTGGGCTTTAGAAGCCCAGGAAAGACCTAAAGACCTCAGGCCTTTAGCCTGCAGACAATGTGCAGGGATGGGGGGAAGGGGCACTGAAAGGCTGTAAACTGAGGGAGAGAAGGGGTGACAGGTGCATTCCCTAAGGCAGCTGGTGTGCACTGCTCTCTGAACTCTGTACAAAAGGGGATGAATTCGGTGGCTGACCAGGTACGGAAACGTGGGTGAGGAGGGAGGAGGGGTTGAAAGACCTGTGCAGGTACACAGCAACCTCCGCTAACACACCGCTGAGCAGTGACAATTTACACACCATCGGCCAGAGGGATGCAGGGGACAAAGGCAGAAAGATGAAACAGTGTCCCACCTTGGCCAGGAGGAAGCAAGGATCCCCAGGGGCCGAGTACACAGGGCAGCTTGGCAAGGGGAGCTCAAGTCTCCTCTCCCAGACCCTGGGCCCAAAAAGGCGCAAAAGCCACAAGGTCTCTTCTATGCTCTGAGTCCTTGGCTGAAGACATTAGCAGATGGAGAGAGGAACTGTCACAGTCCTTAACTGTAGAGCAAAGACCAGCTTAGCCCCTCCAGGGACGCTTTGCCAACCAGCTCAGGTTCAGCTGCTGGAGATTCTTAAAGGGCCTCCTCTCGCTGAGGATGGCTGGATATACAGATGGCTATACTTTTAGATAAGAAAGTGGGGTAATAAGTACTTACTAAATGAAGTTTGATTGATTAGAAAGCTCCCTCATGGTGAGGGAGTACCAACGAAAGGAATTTCTGGTGTTGAAAACGTTGGGAAGCACTAGCTAAATCAGTGGTTCTCAATCAAGGGCAACTTTGGCCCCTCCCCCTGGGGAGGTTTGGCGGTGTCTGGAGATATTTTTGATCATTGTCATGAATGGGAGGGGGATGCTACTGGCATCTAATAGGGAAAAGCCAGGGATGCTGCTATACATCCTACAATGCACAGGACGACCCCTGACAAAGAGAAATATCTGGCCCCAAATGTCAGTAAATTGAGAAGACTGAGAAAGCCAAGACTGAAAAATTCTGGGCTTTAAAGCAACACAAGGAATACTGGTCTCAATTCTTTAATACTTGCCAGGCACTACAAGAAAATGTAAACTCCCCGTCATGACCTGGCCCTCGGCAAGGCCTTTGCAAATGGTCTCCTCCTTCCAGGAGAACTCGTCTCCTTCCTTCAAACACGAGACTCCTCCCTGTTCAAGAGTTTCTGAAAGATGGCCATCTCTCACAGAGAAGCTGAGCCTAGTGCTTTCTCTTTCCTGGCACCCAGCTTGGTTCTTTATCAGAAGTTGTAATTACTTGAATTGCTTTTTCCCCCTGTGTCATCCTCTCCCCTGCACTACAGACTGGACGCTCTCTGAGGGCAAGGGCCATGTTGGCCTTTTTCACCCCTGTATTCCAGTGCCTGGCACAGGCCTGGGCTCAGAGGACGCATCCAATGAATATATTTTGAATGCACAATAGGGTTGATGCAGAATCAAGAGATAATGGATAGTAAGGTCCCTGACCAGGGACCAGGAGAAAAATGAGCCCTCCACCAGCCCAAGCCAAGCAGCGGTCCTGCAATGAATCCCCTGGCGGTCAGGAGGACCCGGAGGAGGCATTATCCTTGCCTTGGGCTCTAACACCTTGAGCAGATCCTCTGGAAGAAAGGGGAGGAGAAGAGCTAGCCAGGATCCCTCTACTGATAACTATTCCTGTAAAGCAGTGAGGGGCACCCGCATCCTCCGGCTGAACTGCCTTTACCTTCCTTAGGACCCTAAGGACCACGGGCCAAATGTCCACAGACTCTGATGCCACTTAAAAATCCAGAGTCTGGGTGGCATTGGCAGCCACTGCGAGCTAATGAATGCCCAGTCCATATGCAGTAAGTGCTCAGTAAATGCCTGCAGGATGACTGAGGGAATGATCAATTAACAAGATGGGCGTGCAGAGTAGAAGCACTGACTTAATTAACCATTACCTCCTGGGTGTGCCATCAGCAGGGGCTTTCCTCTGTGGAGCTGCTGGTTCGCTCTCTAGCCCAGCTGGTGTCCCGGCAGCAGGAGGGCTCTGCTGAGCACAAGGGGTTTGGGTGCATCATGACAAGAAGGATGGGGGGCAGTTAACTCTGGAGCATTTTACAATGTGCTTTCACACTCAGTGATTCATTCCTTACTTCATTTAGTTATGCAAATGCAGAGGGGCACATGATCACAAATAAAAGAAATGAAGGGGGTGGGGGACATTATTTCTCCTCAGCCTAATATAAACACTTGAAATTCCCAGTGCCACCTTCCAGAAGTCATCTGCACAGGCAGGTATTTTTACATTGGGCTCATATGAGCTTATGTGCTTTGCTTGTTCACCAGACATATATGCAGGAATTTTAAATGTTCATTCAGCATTTAGTCAACCAATTTGCATTGTGCACCTGCTGTATACCAGGCACTGTGCTGGACAGTAGTGACAAACAACATGCAAAACCAACACTGACCTTGCCAACTGAGTAGGGAAAACAGATGTTAAACAATCAAGCATTTGGATCATATGAAACTATGGTAGACTGTATAAAGGAAAAGGACAGAGTTCTAAGAAGCTCATACCAGGAACTTCACAATGATCATTTTAAGAGTTTCATAATATTGTACCACGTGGATGTGTTGTAATTTGCTTGCCCATTCTCCATTTATGTTTGGTTCCAATTTTTTATTGTCATAAATAAAGCTACTCTCAAATATCTGGAAGTGAAATGTCATGATGTCTGTAATTTAAAATATATATTTTAAAAAAGATAACGTGAATAAGGCAAATATTTATAATTGCTCATTACATATTCTCTCTACTTTCCTGTATGTTTCAAATTTTCCATAATAAAAGGTCTAAAAAAGTCATGACTCAATACTCAATAGACATTTTCACAAAAACATTATTTTTCCTTTCTTTGAATTATTCCCAGAGGATAAAACCCAGAAATGAGATGACTGAGTCAAATACACAGCCATTTTCAAGGCTATTTTTACATACCATACAAACAATACCCATTTCAAGGCATTACTCCAAATGCCACCAGCAGCACACAAGCGCACCTGCTGTCTTCCAGACATATTACCTTTTTTCTCATTTAATTAGTGTAAATAGGTGATGACCATTTTATTTTATATTTCTTCCACTTTCCTGTAAGCATCTGAACTGCATCTTATAACATCATCAAGCCATTTACAGAGTGGTTTGGGAATCAGGAGGACCCCAATTTGGATCCTGGCTCCACTGCCCTGAAATGGAGTCCCCTGGGGCAGACATGCCTTCTCATCTGAGAAATGGAATAACAGAGCCTACCATGGGGTGCAGGAGAGGCTGCATCAGGGAGCCTCTGACCAAGTAGACGGGCCATGACAGGAGCCCCACTTCTGTCAAGGCGGGTTTTCTTGCGCCCTGTGGCAGCCTGCATTCCTCTCCTACCAGCAAACAGAGCCTCGCTGTGACCCCTGGCCTCGCCCAAGAGCACTGCTCCACAGCTCATGGATGGAAAACACAGAGAATCGCCTGAATTCCATGCTCTGCTCAGCTCCAAGCCACCAATATGGGCACAGGCAAAGCTTGATGTTATGCCACAAGGAGGGTCTGGGACAGGCTGGGACCCCAAAGGGGCACAAGGGTTTTGGGTTGCTTGGACAGGGAGGAAAATCTAGGATGGCTGGGGCTCCCCAGGCCCCTAGGCCACTCTATCTGTGGACTCGGCTGGCCAAGCTTGTACTTTTGCTAAAACGCATTGACGTCTCCTCTCTGATGGATTCGTCTTACAACCCAGATGCATCATTTCCAACCATCCCACGGCTTGGCCTCAGGAATGCAGACAGACTGTGACAATCACATAAAAACAGCAAAGCCAAATATCCAGGTGAAGGAGGGAAAATAACAATAAAATTTAAAAAAAAACCCAGAGCAAACCAAAGCAAGCAAAAAAATAAAAATCACTATTATGAAACAAAAAAATTCCAGAATCAGATCTGGGGTCGCTGTTACTGGCTGTGTGACCATGAGACATTTAGCCTCTCTCTTCCTCAGTTTCCCCATATGGAAAGCAGCACCTCTAAATGCAGGTGCAGGATTAGAAGCGAGAATGGGTATTACACCCAGCAGTAGGCCAACGGGTAGCCAGACTAGCTGTGAAAAGGGCATGACGGCTCCTACCTCTCAGGGTGCAGTAACCCCAGGGGCATAGTCTGCCGCCCCTTGAAAGCACTGCCTGAGCAGCTTGACCTCCTGGCACCGCCCAGGGTCTCCTTGCTCTCCAGACCCCTGGGAATGGCAGTAGCTGACTCACCAGAAGGCAAGGAGCTGAGACAGCCTCTTCTAAAGTGATAATCCCAACAGCAAGTCGGCAACTGACAGACTGGAACAGCATCAAAGCCCACTGTCCCATGGAAGGGGCCTGAACCCAGGGTGGGCCTGGATGCAACAAGGAGAGGAAGAAATGCAAGAGTCACCTCCAGTGGAGGCCTTGAAGAGCCTCGGGTTTCTGTAACAGTGACTCACCTGACGGGCCTCCCTGAGCTTCTTCTGGAATCCCCTGGGGCCTTCTGGGGCCCTTCTGGCCAAGCCTGGAGGAAGCAGCTCTCCGGGGCTCACCACACCTTATGTCCATCCCTCTGGTCTGGCTGCTCACACTCGGGCCTGTGATGGCTCCACGCAAGATCTGTCCTTCCCACGAGCTTGAGAGCAAGCGCAGGAACTCCTTGTGCCTCCAGCACCTGGCATGTGGCAGGGACAGAGCACATGTCTATTGAATACAAGAATGGGGGCATGTTCAAGAGTAGCCTACAGAGGGAGAAGCGGGGCTTCCTGTAGGTCACAGCGCCTCGGCTGGGTCGGGCGCGAGGAAAATCCAAAACTACCAAATGTCCTGTTGAGCCTGCTCTCTAAAAGGCTCAGCCCAGGAAAACTCTCCAGACACTGCCCTGCCCTCGGCGTCCCTGCCGAGGTCTTCTCCAGCTCCCAGGGCCCCCCTCCCTAAAAAGGACGAGCAGGCGAGGGGCAGGAAGAAGGTGCTGGGAGCACATACCGCGTCCCAGGCCTGGAACTCCGCAGGGATGGAAATGATTATCGTCCTTGTTTTACAGATCATGAACCTGGGCTTTGAGAAGTAACATGCCAAAAAAAGGTGGAAACGGGCTTGAACCAAGGCACTGGGACTCCAGGGCTCTTGCTCTGAGCTACTGAACCGCTCGGCCTCCTCCGTCAGTATAATAACATCGCATAGTATTGCAGAGAGACGTAGCCGCTTCCTGTTACTGCTGTCACGACTGACGACGACAAACTCGGTGCCTTCAAGCAAGACAAATTTATTCTCTTACAGCCCTGTATGTGAGAAGCCCAAAGCACGTCTTAAGGGCCTACAGTCCAGGTGTGGGCGGAGCTGGCTGCAGAGCGAATCGTTCCTGCACCAGGTGCCGCCGGCATTCCTCAGCTCCCAGTTACATCTCTCCAGTCCTGAGTCACCTTCTCTTCTGCAGTTGGATCTCCCTTTGTCTCCCTCCTATTAGGACACTGGATTACATTTAGGCCCTATCTGGATCACCCAGGAGAATCTCCCCTTTTCAAGATCCGTCACTCACTCACATCTGCACTGTCATCCCTTTTCTCATGTCAGGTGACTTCACAGGTCCCAGCGCCCAGGACCTGATTATCTGGGGGCCACGTGTTAACATGTCTGTGGCCAGCACCATGCCTCACTCATATCCTCTCGCGAGCACCCTGTATGATCGTTCCATAAAAGCAGGCAGGAAATGAGGAAAGAAGGGAAGGCTCCGGAAGGGAACACAATCCTAAAGGCCACATGAGCCTCAAGCTCCCCACACAGGACAGAAGGGGGAGGCTCAGCCACAAGGGAGACTGGGGACATGCATAAATCACACAGTGGCAGCACCCTATTGGCTCAGGGATGGAAGTCCCCAGTGAGTAAGGCATTTGTTTTCCTGCCCCAGTGTGTTCCCACAGCTCTCAATGCCTCTCCTGCCCTTTTCCTGGGAATCCAGGCAGGGCTGGGTTAGCAACCAGCAGGTCTACAGCTGGGCCCTGCTGAAGGCCTTTTTCCTGCAAGTCAGTCAACAAAACCAGAGAGAAGAGAAGCTTCCAAATAGCTGTATCCTTGCCACAGTGCTGTTACTGCCTGCCAGGAGACAGGAAGAATGGTTCCTTTTCAGAGAAAAGATAATCACAATAATCACTATGGCTCAGGGGGTGACTACTATGTGCTCAGGCTTTGCAAACATCATCTCTATTCATTCCAGTGAATCTGGCAACGCAAATGTTCCTATGGTCATTTTACAGATGGGGAAACTGAGGTACGGGGCAGCAATAAAGTAACTTACCCAAGACCACCAGCTGGGAAAAGGTAGAGCAAGGATTCAAACTGGCCTTGATCAAAGTGGAAGGCTGGGTTCTTTCCACTTTGACACAAATTTACCAACATGTGGATTAGCTGTGTGCCTGGAGCCACAGAGCTTGCCTATAGATGGTGTTAGGTGCGACGGAGTTGCACATTCCAGCTTCCCAACCAGAGCTGAGCAACTGAAGCCCAAGCTCTCTGCTGAGCTAAGGGTTTGCCCACTTACACACTCATTTATCCATGTGCACACACAAATTTAGCTTCTGCGCTGTGCTCGACACTGTGGGAAGGCTGGGGACACAGAGGTAAATACAGAAGCCACCATCACTACCTTCAACAGGCTCGGTCTACACACACACACACACACACACGAAGAGATAAGCCAGAACAGTGTGACAGACCAGAACAGAGGCCTGGCCATGTAGGGCCCAAAGCAGACTTGAGCTGGGGGATGAGGAAAGTCCCATGGACAAGGGGGCTACTGGGCCAGGTACACAAGGATGAATAGGAGTTTTCCAGGTCCAGGAAGAAGAGGACACTGTTCCCTGCAGAGAGAAGGACATACTCTTTATAAACCTTTTGTTCACTTGGAAAAATAAGTAATGGTGAGCTCAGAATCAGTGTGTGGGGGGAAAGGAGGATGAAGATAATCTCTTGTTTTATCTCCCCTGGGCAAGGCTTTGCCCCTTGCTTTCATCAGGCCAAAGGTCAGGGCAAAAAGAAGTGAAGAGCTCTGTTGGCTTGAGGAGCTGGAACCGCAAAGCAGACCACTGCCCAGACTTCTGAATTCAGAATCACCCTGAGACATGTCTTCTTGGATGGGAAGTCAGGCCAAAGTGTGGAGAGGACCCAAGGCAAGAGAGAAGAGAATGGCTTGTTAAGGAGAACGTTCTGCAAGACAGACGTCCAAGACTTAATTTGGCATTTGTATTCCTTCCGGCTCTGGTGCTGTGCATGAAGAGGGGCAAAGGACGAGGAGAAACGGCGCCAGCCCCTTTCTCACTGCTTACTTTGAGGCCATTTTCAAAATCAGAACCCTCATTCAGTTTTGATCCTCAGAGCTGGAAATTTATTCAGAACTGGCCACGCCGGGGCTAATCGAGGGCTGCAGGCTCATTTCTCCACGACACTGCCCTTTCCAAGAGGAACCCTCTGCTGGTGTCTCTGCGCTCAGAGGGGAGCTCGTGCAACACCAATGGCTCCACCAGCCCGCGTTAAAAGAAGTCACTGATTTTCTGTCCTAACACTCCTCTTCCTCCAGCCTCTGTGAAACATCCCGTTAAGTGTGACCTGGGCACAGGCTGGGGCTCTGTCTCCCACCCGGGAGGAGGCAGACCACAGTCCAGTGCTGGTTGAGCCACTTCTCAGCTGGGCAACCTTAGGAAAGTCCCTTGGCCCCAGGGAGACTTGGAGAATACTAGCACCGACCTCCTAAGGGGAGGGTCTGGCGATCAGGTGGTGCTTGGTGCCTATCAGAGCCCTGCCTCTTTCTAAGAGTGCAATTATTTTTTAGTAAGCACAACAACAAAGCTCAGAGAAGTCTCAGGGATAGCTGAGATAAAATAATCTAGGATTATTTGCCTAAAGGGCCTCAATTCTTGCCCCCTCCCTGTATCCTTGCCCTCTGCCATGTCCCTTTGCAGTGTCCCCACACTCTGACGCTAGACTTGGCCAATGGGATATTAGCCAACGAGAGGAAATCGGAAGGCTGGAAAGCTCTTGCTCAGTTAGGTGTGGTCCTGTTCTTGCCCTCTGCCTTCACCACAAGAAGGACATCCCTTGGCTTGTCTGCAGACCCCAGGAGTGAATGAAAAGGCACATGGAGCAGAGCCAAGACGTCCCAGGCACGCCAGCTAAACTAGATCAGCTAACAGCCAGCCAAGGCCCAGGCACGGGGGGAGGCCCGTCACGATCAGCAGAGCCACACGGCCAGCCGCCCCGGGAGTGTGAACAATACATAAAAAGGTCTGGTGGTGGCTGAAGCTCAGCTCTGTGGTGGCAACGCATCACTGACACAATCTGTACGATGACAGCAAAACTAATAGGGACCTCATAGGGTCACCGTGGAGACAAAACGCATCTGCCCACTCAACGAACGGTACCTGTGGCCCATCATCTTCATTAGAGGGTCTGAGGTGGCCATTGTTTTCTGGAGAAGCCTAGGGGACAGCCTGGGTCCATGCCACTGCTGGGCCCCCCCACGTGGTGAAGGCAGAGGCTCCAGCAGCCCCATGGCCACCCACAAGGTCAGGACCCCGAGCTGCAGGGACAGCAGGGGGGCCAGGACAGCCTCTGCGCCCATGTGCTCCTCCCCAGCTGCAGGCCACATGGCTGATGTCAGCCACATGGCTGATGTCTCGTGGGTCACCTCTTAAGGCTGTTTCCTCAGATCTCAAAATGATAAAAACCACTCCTCCTCCCAGCCTTGCTCTGAAGATCAACTATGAAAATGGACTTCAAATCCCAGCAAGGAGCAAACTGCTATGTAAAATGAACGCCTGACCCCTCCATCACCATGAGCTGCGGCACTGTCGTCATCGCCATCGTCATCAGCCTATCATCACCACAAATAGGGAGACAAGTGAGTAGGGGGGACGTGCAGCAAAGCGGCTGTGAACATGTGCTCCAGAGCCCGAGTGCTGAGTATGAATTCTGGATTGGCTTCTTATGAGCTGTGTGACTTTGGGGAAGTTACTTAACAACTCTGAATCTCAGTTTTCTCACTGCTACCTACCTCATGGCATCATTTTGAAGACCAAATGAATTAATACATATAAAGTAATCACAGTGTTTGGCATCTAGTCAGCGGCCAGTGTTAGCTATCAAGGCTGTTACTGGCTATTATTATTGGCACCAATACCACAGGCACTTTCAGCGTATCAGCTCAACTAATCCTCACAAAAAGTCTTTAAGAGTTTGATCTCATGAAACCCATTCTGCATCTAAGAAAGCTGAAGCTCAGAAAGGTGAAGCAACTTGCCTAGCTGCAAGGCTGGCGCTGCGTACGCTCCAAACAAGTGCCAGGCAACAGGAAGGCACCACGAGGCCCGGGCATACCCTCCCAAGCCTTCCCACACACCCAACCTACAATGAGAAACCCGGGTGATAAGCTCCCTGGCAGTTCCTGGGTCATTTTCATTTTATTTGTGCTGCATTGTGTGTCTTCTTCCAAGTCCTGGGCTGGGCAGGGCAGCCCCTGTGGGCATCAAAGGCCCCGCTGGCAGCAGATCCAAAGCAGTTGCAGTGCCAATGGTCCCTCCCCTGCCAGCCTCCAGCCACCCGCCATGCAGCCCGGGAGAGTTACAAGGGGGCGGTGCCCTGCCTCCTAACCGCTCCAGGTGTCGCTTAACCCTCAGCCATGAGGTCTGTTCCAGAACAGCCCAGCTATGCCAACGCCAGGTGTGAAAGGTAAGGGCTCACATCCAAGGTGCCCCTGGACCAATGCTGGCAACTCAGTGGGTCTGGGGAACTGAACCTGTGCATGTGATGAAAGAGAGTACAGAAAGGCTTCACGGGGAGGGCACTGACCCAAATCCGGAATGGAGAGAGCCCTGCTTCCGCAATTCAGTATCCATTTACTGAGCACCTGCTCCAGGACTTGGGCCAAGGGATTCAAAGATAATCTGACGTGGTCTTAGCCTTGAGAAGTGCACAGGCAAGTGAGGAGGCTGAGGGGAAAGACACAACGAATGCCATAGCGAGGCTGGAGCAAGATGACATGGGACCAAAGAGGAAAAGGACTTAGCGTCCTTGTCATTCAATCACTATTAACAGAAAACCCACCGTGCAGCAGGTGCTGGGAAGACACGACCCCTATTCTAACGGAACCAGACTCTTGTGAAGTCTGCCGCAGGGAACCACTACAACCTCCACAGAGAAGGCTGTGGGTCTCGGCTGTGCGCTAAGCAGCTGGGGAACACCCTGAGGAGCTTATGTTGAGTCTCAGTGGGTCAGCTTCCTCATCTGTAAAATGGGTATGGCACATCCGTATCATGGCATACTGCTTGGCCTTTAAATTGTACTCTGTAGAGAAGATTCCTAATAGGAGAAGAGTTCACCTTAATGGCAAAAGTGGTTACAAAACACATGAGCTCTTTATTTTTTCAAACACGTGTGTATTCAAGAATATAAATATATATGGCTGGCTTATTAAACTGGCTATTCCAGTTTATATACATATGATTATGTGTGTATGAGTGTGTATATATATATGTGTGTGTGTGTATATATAGGTGGAGGGGTGGACGGTATTACAAATAGTTTTTAGTTTGTTGTTTTGTTTAACTGAAACAGTGACCATGTATTATTTTAAAACTAAAAAATAATGAAAGATTCTTCTTTTTCACATTTGTTTTTTAACTTTTTATTGTGATAACATATATACAACTCAAAATTTCCCATTTTAACCACTTTCAAGTGTACAATTTAGTGGCATTAGTTATCTTTACAATGTTACAATACCACCATCCATTACCGAAACATTTTCATCAGCCCAGAGACCCGGTACACGTTAACCATGAACTCTCCACTACCCACTCCGCAGCCCCGGTAATCTATCACCTACATTGTCTCCATGAATTTGCTTATTCCAGGTATTTCAGATAAGTGGAATCATACAATATCTGTCCTTTTGTGCCTGGCTTATTTTACTCAACACATCTTCCAGGTTCATCCACATTGTAACTCACATGGTGTTTCTAACAGGAGTGACAATGGCAGGATTTCCATGAACGAGGAGTTCTATTCTCCATATCTACAGAAAAGGAAACTGAAGCATGAAGCAGGTGATGCAGAGTGTAGAGCTGAACATATGTCTAAAGCCAAAACCGGTGCTCCTAGCCCCTGCCTGGTACGGCCTCTGCTAGAGAGCGCAGAGCCCAGCCAAGTCTGTCCTGCCACGCGTTCTCCTCTGCCGGGACCAGAGGCTGTGAGCTGCACGCCCGCAAAAAACCCGAGGGCTGCACCACAGGGGAGGCCCGAGAAGAGCCTCGGGGCTGTGGGAACAGAGCCAGCCGGCAGCCCAGGATGAAAAGCCCATGCCAGCTGAGCTGCACATCCGCGCATCTCCGCCCCTGTGTCAATGGGCCTGGGAGCAGCCAGGTCCCGGGAGCCAGCGGGCGGGAAGCTGCCCGGGGCCCTGGCACCAGCACCCTGCCTTGTGCGCTGCTGGCTGCCTGTCAAGGCTTCAAAGCGGTGTGTGAAGCAAGCCGGGGCACCAGGCTGGACTGGTCTGCCTGAAACCGAGAAACCGACGTGGCAGAACAAAGGCAGGCCGTTGTGGGCTGGTTTGGCGGGAGCCCCCGGCGGGGCAGAGGGGGGCTGGGGCGAGTAACACAAGGCGCAGTGAGCACCGGGAGGAGACACGCGGGCACAGAACACTGGCGGAGGTCACAGGAGCGCCTTCTCTTTTGTTAAATGGCTGCACTGGAGCAGGTGATCCACAGAGTTGCTTTGTCCTAAGTCCCTTGATTCTAGACTGGAGGCTGGTGGGAGGCTGTAAAGAGAAGGCTGATGTTTGAAATTTTCTGGCACTTTGAACAGGACCAGCAAAGGCTCAGCATCTTCTGGGCCTCCGGGAGGCGCAGCCAGCTTCTCCACACTTCCGCCTGCCCTGGCACTGCTGCTCTCGGCAGGAGCCATGTGGGGCACAGGGAAGAAGAGCTGGAGACAGGGAGGCAGGGTCTACTTTCTGTCCCCAACCTGATACGGGACTTGGGGACAGGGATTTCACCTCACCGAGCCTCAGTTTCCATAGATGTAGGATGGGAATAATAATACCTGCCTCAAAAGGGCACTTGATGTATTATGTGAGATGCCCCCAATGGAAGAGCCTCAGTGGTGCCTGGAAAACAGCAGCTCAGGGCAACATGAATTCCCCCCAAGCCTCCTGCAGGGGAAACCCATGTCTTCTTTAATGCCTGCCCCAAGAGAGTGGATTCAAAAGCTGGATATTTAGAGAGGTATTGTGGGTCCCAGGCTCTGCCTGTAAGGCACTGGGCAAGCAACACAGGTCTCCTGGGCTTAGTTCCCTCACCTGGTCATGGGGGGTGATTCATAATGCTTTGTCCACAGAGTCGTGGAGATTCTGTGAAAGTGCTTTGAAAACCATAAAAACTTCAACAGGTAATGCTCTGCCTTCTTCCAGAAAAGAGTCCCAGCAGAAACAGTCTTGCTTTAAGAAATGCCTCGGAACCAGCCTTTCACACAGTTGAAGCTCTCAAACAGGAAGGTAGCTGCACCAAGATTCTGCATGAGATTCTGGTTTAAGCTCCTGAGGTTTAATCAAAGCCAGGCAGAGGGTAGCTGAAGGCTCAAGCAGGAAGGGGCTCCCTGCAAAACTCTAGCAAATACTTGCTGACATGGCAAAGGGGGTTGGGAATGGGGCGAGGCCCAGCATTTGGAGAGGGCACCTGGGATGCTGGGAGAGGAAGGCCCTCTCTCCGGGCTGGAGGTGCCAACGCAGAGCTCCCGGCACCCTGCCCATGTTGGTTCGGCGGGCCTGGTCGGGCCTCCTGCCTTCTCCCCTACCCCCAGCTAGGATATAGTGGTGGGATTATTACCTGCCTGCTGAGTAACTGAGGGGAGGAGGTTCAGAGAGAGCAAGAGACAGCTCCTCAGAGAAGCTGCCAACCCCAGCAGCTGGCTCCCGAGGCCTGGAACACCCAGGGCCCAATGGAAGGCAACCTGCTTCCTCACCCCGACCCGCTGAGCAAACACACGAGGGTGGCAGATGCCCAGGGCTACCACCCAAACAGGGCCGTCCTCCCACCGTTCCCCCCGCCTCCTGCCCAGGCAGTGCCAGCTCGAGCAGAGGCCCAGGAGCCTCCCTGGCCTGACCCAGCTGGCAGGCAGAAGAGGACAGGTCAGCACAGGGCGGCCAGAAACCAGGGGGGGGTCCCTCTTCAGCAAAGGTGCCCTTGTCCATCCTCCTGACACACACACCTTTCCCTTATTCTACCTGCCTTCCGCGAAGGGAGCACAAAACAGCAGCGCAAATGTTGTATTGCTTATTTTAAGGTGCTCATGTGGAGACCAGGACACCAATAAATGCCTTCATAGGAAGTCAAGGCATTTCACTGATGCCCAGCGACCCATGAGGACTCCACACGTCCACACCAGGACCCTGGACAGGGTGTCAGGTGGCATGGCCATGCCAGCTGCTGCGGAGCCCTGGGTGTCCCTTCTCCAGATGGAACGCCCTGGCTACCGAGGTCCCTGCAGAGCATGAGGTTTAAAAGAGGCTGTCCTTTGCTGTCAGGCAGCCCTGGCTATAAAAGCTCCTGCTGCCCCCTTACTAGTTGTGTAATGCATTTGATGTCTCTGCTGAGTTTCTTCATCTCCATCTTTAATATCAGGACAGAATCAAAGGAGAATGGATAAAATGTGCCTGGTGTCGGGCAAGTGCCCAAAATACAGGGACTGCAAAGAGAGCATAGCCCATTGCTAGGTTCTCAAACTGACATCAGTATCACATTGTTTTCCCCTTGAGGAACATAACTGGCTTGCCTTGGGGTTTGGGGACCCAAAGTACTCAGTGGATTAACTGAGACTTAGGTATCCCTTAGCTTCTTACATAGAGCTAAGAACCCAGCTAATCCCCCTCCCCAACAAGCACACATACACACACACATTCTCTCTCTCTTCCTTTCTCTCTCTCACTCATTCACACCCTCACTCTACGTATGCCCAGCACTTCTGCCCCTTTAGGAAAGTGCGTGAATGGAGGAACGGCAGCCATCCAAGTCAACGAGAGACATTCCGAGTACAGGGAACAGCTGTTTCGAGACTGGGCACTATGCTTGCCACCTTAGCAGAAGGCTTCCTTAGCTTGTCCTTCTATCATCCAATCATTCAGCAAGGATGCGATGTGCCAGGGAATGATGATGGTACTGGGCAATCCCTGCCCTGGCAGAATTCAAGTCACTCAATAGTTATGACTAATATTCCCATTACATCCATGGCCAAAGCGATGCGGCGTAGAAACAATGAAACCTCGGTGGCATAAGCGTTTACTGCCCATGCGAGGGGTGGTCCAGCGGTGGCTCTGATGACCATGGCTGGATCACTTGATGGTCTGGGAGGTGGCTGGTTGCCAGCTGACCTTGGCTGGTCTCAGTCAGGATGGTGGGAGCACCTTGGTTCTGTTCCAAGTGTCTATCACACTTCTGGAACCAGAGGGCTGGCCCAGACATGCCTGTCTCATGGCGATGGCAGAGGCGCAACAGTGCAAATGAAAATGCTTTTTCAAATCTCTGCTTGCAGTGTGCCTGCTAACATTGGACAAAACAAGTCACACGATCGATCCAGCATCAGAGATGCTGGGAATGGGTGACAAACTGGTACAATTAGTGCAATCGATTTACCACACCCTTTTCATGGATGGAGAAAAGGAAGGTCCGTATCATTATGTTCCTTAGGTAAAGTGACAGCTAAGTGTCCAAGTCAGGATTGAAACTCAGGTTATCTGGACCATGCTAAGCCCCATGCCGCTGCCACTCCAGCTTGGGGTACCAGGAAGAGGCAGGAAGCCAGAACCCCAGCTCTCAACACAGCAAACCTGAGACTGGATTTGGGCCCTGCTGGGGGATTCTGCAGTTATCTTAGGTGTGGATGACCCTAGTAAGTGCAGAGAAATATCTACCTGACCCAAGACAGGACTTGCAGGTTGAGAGCTGCCACAGGTTCTGGCCACTGAAGGAGAGCAAATAGCTGAGACTTAAACAGCTGGAAGAGACCAGCAACTCTTTTGGGGAGAGTGGGTGTGAATTAAGCAGTTCCACAGAAGGGAATGCAATCTTCCCTGTACTTCCAAAGTCCATACATCCAGAGCAGGGGGCAAACAAAGTCTCCATGTTCCTCGAGAACCAGCAGTTAAGGAGAACAAGCAGTAGCCTGTCTCCAGCGGGGTCTGCCGGGTTGAGATGGGAAAGAGGCCAAGAGGCCAAATGGGGATCAGAGCTGATACCCAGCCTCTGGCTCAGTGGCTCTGGGATGGGACCCACGAGCTGCTATTTTTTAATAAATATCGCCAGGTGATTCTGCTACAGGTCTTCCTCAGATTACTTTTTGAACTGCCTTTCCCCAAGACAGATGAAAGAATCCAGTAGTCAAATCGTCCTGTGCCCTACAGAAATCACAAGTGCCCAAAGCTGTAAAGAATTCACATTCTAGGGGAGAACGAATGTAAAAAAAAAAAATGTGTATGCACACACTCATGTAGATAGGATGAGAGGAAGGTCTATAATAATAGTAGCCAACATCACACTTACTACACACCAAGAACTATTTCAAGCTCAGTATGCATGTTACCTCATCTAATCCTCACTGTAAGTCCGTGAGCTAGGGAGTATTTTTATCTCCATTTCTCAGGTGAGATAATAAAATGCCCAAATTCCCAGAGCCAAGAAGCAGTGGAGTCCAGGTGCATTTCCAGACTTTGAGATGCCACAGAAGCAGTAAGTCTGCCTGGAGGTGCTGCCTGGCACTAGGAAGCCCAGCCCACCAGACTGTGACCTTAAAACGACAGCAGGAAAAGGAAGTCCTTGAACTTGCCATGTAGCCCCAGTATCTTCCAGCAAAATTGCTGAGATCAACTGTTTTCTTTGATGCCTTTTCAATAGGAAATGGCTTAGTCACCTTCCCTTTCATTTTCTCTGCCCTCCTCCTCACGCTGGCTTGCCCCATCCAAGGGAGGTGTCACGAGGAAAGTGGCCATCCACTGGGCCTACCGCGTACACCCTGGCACGCCTTCCTGCTGTGCCCGAGGCTGTGCCTTCCTTCATCACCCACCCAGCTTGCTGGGACTATTCTCATCCCCGTTTGCAGAGGAGGAACTGGAAGGAGCTTCAGAGAGGCTGAGCAACTTGTCGAGGGCCACATAGCCAATCCAGGGCCCCGTCCTTAATTGCAACTGCCTTGTCTAATCTAGAGCCCGGGCTCTGACCTACTCTAAAATGTGATTCATGCACTTGTGTCAAGGCTCTTGAGGATTTGAAGAAAACGTCGACACCCAGGCTGAAAAACACGATGACCATTTACTGGAGGAAAGGGAACTTCCTGTGCCTGTGTAGTTATTAAAAGAAATGAAGCTGGGGCGGGAAGCGGGTGGGGGTGGGATGGGTTTAGGAATTCTCTGCTTCCGAGCAGAGGGAGAGTTCGGGAGCCAAGGAGAAAGTGTGTTTTCTAAGGCACAGTCCGGGACAGGCTGGCCCTGCTGGCGGCTGCCAATGCCCAGGTCTGCCATGGAGGCCATGGGCTGGGTGCTGGCTCTCGCGCTGCCCGACGCTCTCTGCGGACAGTTTCTGAGGACGTTGGCGGGCCTCTGGCCAGCAGCCAGGAGAAAAGACTCCTTGGCATGCTTCCCTAGGATGTAATATGGAAAGACTTTTCTTTTTGTCCCCTCCCTACCCCATGTGTCCCCCAGCTTGGAAAACATAAAAGAATGAAAATGGGCTGCCCTATCCAACCGAGGATTAGAACTCAGAAATGGAAAACCCACAGATCAAAAATGAAATGCTACAGAAAAGATGGTAATTTCCAGCTTGGGCCTGTGAAAGCATGTCAAGGTGGCCTCTGCTATGGGATGCCAGCATTTAGTGCAGGGTGGGCTGGGCCTTCGGTCCTCCCTGTGGAGGGAAGGGGCACCAACCTGGGGGAGGAGCCCTGGGTCATAAGTCCTCTGCATCCCATGGGGAGGTGATTTTGGACTTGATCGTTTCCCCAGGGCGAATCTAGGAAACAGGAACCATCTTTGCCTGGGCCAGCAGCCTCACTTCCCTACCCTATCCAAGCAAATAGTCCTGTGCACACGTGAAGTGTTACAATAACAAACAATGAACTGCAGCACTGCCGCTGCTGCTAATGCCGATCACACCCAAGGACTAAAGATTTTTCTCCCCCTGGTGAGGGGGCCAAAATGGTAGCACTAGCGCGAGGTAGGTGGGCAGCTTAGAGGGCAATGCTGCAGGAGCTAGAGCCAAACTGCCTGGGCTTGAAATTGGGCTCTACTACCAAATGGCTGTGTGACCTTGGGTAAATCACTTACCCTTTCTGTGTCCCTGTTACCTTATCTATAACACGAGGACAATAACAGTGCCGACCTCATAGCACTGTACTGAGGTTTAAATGTGCTGATCCACCACAATCAAGCAAGTGCTCTGTATGTGTCAGCTGCTGCTATAAGAATGGTGATAGTGACACTAGGTCATAAAGAGAGTAAAATAGCATTCATTGCTGTCTGGGACATCTGCAAACTCAGTATATGCTGCCCCTGTCGGCAAAACAAAATGCTGTTGCAGGCAGGGTGTGCTACTGACACTTCTGAGATTTCTCAAGTCCTTAGAGGCATCCATTTAAAACAGTGCAAAACGGACCTACTCAGTGCTCATTTAAGAGGACTGGAGGGGTCTACTGGGTATACAGACCATCAAGGTTTGCGTGCACTTCCCCTTCATTCTGATGTCCCCTGACGAGCGTGTGAGCACTGGCCATGCGCTGGCCCAGTGCCGTTATGTCTTCAGCACTGCATAGAGCGCTAGGGGAGGAGGCCCTACCTAGGACACTTGCACTCTCATGGGGAGACGAGGTGCATCCATCGCACGTCTTAATAGCAGTACTGCTGGGGATTCCCTGAGGGCCCTGCAGGACTGGGAGGATGGGAGACGCAGGGAAACTCAGGCATGTGTGGGACAGCAGGAGAATGCAAATGCACAAAAGGAAGTCCTGGGAAATCTGGCCCGGGAGGCAGGCTGCTGACCCGACTTAGGACCGTGAATCTGAGGTTGAGGGATGTGCACTGGATTCAGCCAGATGACTACCGCGGGTGATGTAAACAAAGCCGCGTTACAGAAGATTCAGCTGGCAGCAGTGTGGGGAAGGGCTGGGAAGAGGGTGAGCCTGGAGTTGGGGGGCCCCCTTAGGAAGCCACTGCAACATCTCCAAGGGGTCAGAAATCAAGAGCCAAGCCCCACGTTACAGAGGTGAAATTCACAGCACTGTTGGCGTGCCAGGGAGGGAGAGGTTTGGACAACAGTGGAACCACTTCATTCAAGAGAACCAAGAAAACCTTGGTTGGGACATGTTGAAAGTGAGCCAGTGGGGATTCCAGGGGATCCCCCAAGGAAGGAAGAAACAGGCTCCAGCAGTCAGAAAGAGGGGCTCAGAACCTGTGCTCCTAGCGCCTCGGCTTCTGTACTAGTTTCATATAGCTGCAGTAACATTAGCACAAACCCAATGGTTTAAAAAGAATGCACACTGTTTATCGCGTGCTTCTGTAGATGAGGGTCTGCGTTGCCTTGGCTGATTTCTCCTCTCCAGGTGTCACAAAGCTGAAACCAAGGTGCCGGCTAGCTGGGCTCTTTTGGGGAGGCTCTTGGAAGGAGTCGCTTCCAAACTCACTCAAGAGGCTGGCTGAATTCAATTCCCTGTGGTCGTAGGCTGAGGTCCCCACTTCCTTACTGACTGTCAGCTGGGGGCCTCCCTCCGGCCCTTGGCCCTCGCCCGTGGCCAAGCTAGAGCCAGACACTTGGAATCCCTGGCTCTTCTGCTGCATCTCTCTGATCCCCGTCAGAGAAAGCTCTTTGTTTTTAAGGGCTCTGTTTTTAAAGGGTCCATTAAATTGGGCCCATCTGGGTAAGCCAGGCTAATCTCCCTATTTTAAAGTCAATTGATTAGTAGCCTTAATTACATCTGCAAAGCTCCTTGTGCTCTGTTATGTAACATATTCATCAGCATAGCCCCAAAGGATTAGGGTGTGGGAAATTTGAGGGCTCCATCCTGCCAACCAGCTTCTCCACCCCTTGACAGGAAACAGGTAGGCATCACACAATAAATAATAAGGCCCAGTGAGTACTACCCTGGACAAAAGCCCTGGGCTCTAAATGGAATCATGGAGAAGGGGCAGTTTGCTCAGCCCGGGGGCAGCATATCAGGAAAGGTTTCCCAGAGGAAAAATAAGATGATCTAAAGGAATCTGAAAATGAGCAGGAGTCAAGAGCAGTGGTAGCAGCAGAAGTGACTGGGCCATGGGTTATTAGAATAGCATGTTTGGAAGACACCAGAAACTAAAGTGCAAGGAAAATCCCTAAGAAGCTTCCAGAGGCAGCATGATATGCCATCATGGAAACCCCACCATACAACGGAAAAGAGCAAAGTGAACCACAGCAAGCAGATGTGGCCCAGTGGTTGAGCACCGGCTTCCCATATACGAGGTCCTGGATTCAATCCCCAGTCCCAGTACCTCAAAAAAAAAAAAGGGAACATGCACTGGCTGACCTGGGAAGAAGACCCTGACACAGGACATGAAATGGCATGTAGACCAAGAGACCTAACAGGTTTCCAATTTCCTAAAAGAAAAAAAAAAGTGCGCATCCGGGAGCATGCACCAGCTACAAAAAACTGACTGTTAAATATTCAGGATTTCTGTAGATTGGATTTTAAACCTCTGGGAACCTGAAATCCACCATGGTGGGATTTCACCATGGAAATCATCAAACTTGCAATTCAGGGCTTCGTTTCCCTTCCGAGAGGCAGACCAGCACTCACTGGGTTTGCGTAATTTTCTAAATTGATAATAGCGAGTATCTCGGATGGGCTTCGTGGTGGTCCATTACCCTCACTTTATATTAATAATTTTTAATATTGGTGAGATCATAGTTTTTCGGTTTTTTCATGTTTCAGATCTATAAAAATAATGACCGTTAAACAAACCCCACCCCGCCGTAATCCTCACTTCCGAGGCTCTCTTCCTTGGAGGCAGTGGTGTCCTGAGCAATGGGCTTCCCTCCAGCTCGTCCAGACGCTGGGGGCTCTGACGTAGGCAGGCGGCCCAGTGATAGAGGGCTGCTCCCGGCTCACCACGCTGCGGGGAACGGGCAGGCCAGGCCGGCCAGACGGCCAGCTGGGGGCTGAGGTCTCCCAGGAAGCTGGGCACGCCTCCTTGGGAAAGACCTTCATCAGCTGCAGTCTGAGCTGTGGACTTCAGGCCTCATCTGCTACAATCATTATGAATCACACTCAGATTATCAGGAACTCAGACAGCTTCTCAGGGCCCGCCAGCTCTGTTCCCCCGGCCAGCCCTTGCCCTGATGCTGTCAGATCCAGGGAATTTTAACTGGGAAAAAAAGTGGCCCGTGAACGCCAGACAGCAACACTAACGGCCAGTAATGCGGATGTGAGGTTTTCTCATTTGTAATGTGCTCCGTAAACTACTTGTCACAGCCCACATAGCTTGGACATGAGAACGTGGGGTCTTTTGTGGAGACCTGGCTGGGGAGCAGGCCGTAACAAATCTGTGGCTCCCCACAAGCAGACACCCCTGTTTGACCCTGACTTTCACTGCTATCGCCACCCAAATATGGGGCTTTTTCCACCTGGAACATTTTGGTACCTTCCACCCTGCATTCCTCCTGGGACTCCCCTCCTCTGTGACTGCTCAGGCACTAAGCACTCAGAATGCCAGGCGAGGGTCAAAGCACAAGCCTGCCTCCCCGTCATGGTGGAAAGGGCCTGCTCAAGAACCAGAAGGCCAATGGACACAGACAGACAGCTGCCCATAATGCCAGCCCAGGTGCCTGACCCAGAGCCGCTGACAGTGATATGACTGCTGAGCTGTGGCCGATTTTATCTGAACTTTTATAGCACCTTTATGTTTCCTATAATGCCATTGTACCACTGGAACAAGTTGCAAGCTGTCCTTCTTTCCCATAATGTAGCCATTTTTAACCATCATTTTAATGTTGAAATGTCTGAAGAGTGACTTCTGTGCTACAGTTCATTCAACCAATCCCCTCTTATAAAAGACATTGAAGCTATTTGTGATTTGTCACTGCTATAGAGAACACTGCAGTGAACATCTTTGTGCATAAGCACAGCAGCATTCTGAAAAGTAACTGAAATGCAAGCACCTATTTATAGATTGTTACAAACTCCCAGGATGGGGAAGGATGAGATGTGCTACTCTTCCATCTGATCCTGGAGAACTCTGGAGTTTAACATGACCAGCAGCTCCATCCACATTCAGCATCATCCTTGGTAAGGGGAACTGAGAGTGCCAGAGACTGTGAATACCTGGCTAACAATATCTGGCACATGACAGGCTAAGGATGTTAATGTCAAACATACTTAGCCCAACACATAGAGAGGTGGGCAGCACACGGGACTGCCCAGGTGAAAGGGAGAATTGGTGTCCAGGCCCTCGTAAATGGTATTTAAAAAATTAAAGGGGGGGGAAGCGGGTGTGGCTCAGTGGATAGAGGCCCCGTTTACCATATGGGAGGCCCGGGTTCGCGTCCCGAGGCCTCCTTGTGAGGGCACGCCGGCCTGAGCGGTGTGGTGGGCTAATGCAGCAACCTCACGGCAGGAAGCGGGTGTGGCGCAATGGATAGAGCACCCGTTTACCATATGAGAAGCCCCGGGTTCGCTTCCCGGCGCCTCCTTGTGAGGGCAGGCCGGCTCACGCGGCGCCGTGGGCTGATGCGGCAAGACATCACAGCAAGGGGGACATAAGCAGACACAGAGAAGACACGCAGCGAATGGACACAGCAGCACAAGCAGCAATGGGGGGATAAATAAAAATAAATAAAATCTTTAAAAAAAAAAAAAAAATTAAAGGGGGGAAGCGGGAGTGGCTCAGTCGATAGGGCCCCCGTTTTGCCATATGGGAGGCCCTGGGTTCGCTTCCCGG
>JAQZBX010040488.1:0-22648 GCA_029593785.1 Cabassous unicinctus | reverse complement strand
GCAGAAGAAAGAATTAGTGATGTGAAAGACAATATATCTGAAATCAAACAGATAGTAGAACAGATAGACAAAAAGATAGAAAAAATCCAGCAGGGACTCAGAGATTTAACCAACAATACAAAACACACAAACATACGCATTATGGGCCTCCCAGAAGGAGAAGAGAAAGGAAAGGGAACAGAAGGAGTGTTGAAGGAAATAATGGCTGAAAACTTCCCAACACTATTGATAGAGATGGATGTACAGATCTAGGAAGCACAGTGCACCCCAAACAGTATAAATCCCAACAGGCCAACTCCAACCCATATACTTGTCAAAATGTCCAATACTCAAGACAAAGACAAAATACTCAAGGTAGCAAGAAAATAGAGAACTATCACATACAAGGGAAGTACAATAAGATTAAGTGCTGATTTCTCATCTAAAACCACGTAGGTGAGAAGACAGTGGTATGACATAGTCAAAGTATTAAAAGAAAAAAACTCCCAGCCACAAATTCTCTATCCAGCAAAACTGGCATTCAAAAATGATGGAGAGTTCAAAATATTCACAGATAAACAGAAATTAATAGAGAATGTCAATAAGAAACCTGCATTTCAAGAAATACAAAGGAAGTTCTACACATTGAAAGGAAAAAACAAGGGAGAGAGAGTTGGAGGAGAGTTTAAAAACAACTAAAAAGAAAAAAACAGAAACAAAACAACATATGACATACATTAACCTAAAGAAAATATGGCTGAAGTCAGAAATTCATTGTGAGTAATAACACTGAATGTTAATGGATTAAATTCACCACTCAAGAGACACAGATTGGCAGAATGGATAAGGAAATATGATCCATCTATATGCTGTCTACAAGAAACCCACCTTTGACCCAGGGATTCAAGGAGTTTGAAAGAGAATGGCTGGAAAACAATTTTGCAAGCTAACAATAGTCAAAAAAGGGCAGGAGTAGGTATTCTAATAACAGACAAAATAGACTTTAAATGCAAAACTATTGTAAGAGACAAAGAAGGACACTGTATATTAGTAAAAGGTATAATCTCTCAAGAAGAGAGAACAACCATAAACATTTATGCACCTAATTGGGGTGCCTCAAAAATCATGAGGCAAACTCTGGGAAAAAATAAGTTGAGAAATAAATGCCTCTACAGTGATATTGGGGGACTTTAATACACCATGATCATCATTAGACAGAACATCTAGACAGAGAATCAATAAAGAAACAAAGACTCTGAATAATATGTTAGAGAACCTGGACTTAATAGACATATACAGAACACTACACCCAAATACAGCAGGATTTACATTCTTCTCGAGTGCACATGGGTCATACTCCAAGATAGACCACATGATAGGCCAAAGAACAAATCTCGATGAATTCATAAAGATTGAGATTATACAAAGTTATTTCTCTGACCACAATGGAATGAAAATGGAAATCACTAAGGGCCAGAGAAACAGATTAGGCACAAAGATATGGAAGTTAAACAACACACTCTTAGACAAACAGTAGGTCAAGTAGGAAATCTCAAAATAAATAAGTAACTACCTTGAAACTAATGAAAATAACAAAACAACATATCAAAACCTATGGGATGTAGTGAAAGCTGCCCTGAGAGGGAAGTTCACAGCCATAAATACATATATTAAAAAAGAAGAAAGAGCTAAAATTGAAGACCTAACTGCACACTTGGAGGAATTGGAAAAATAACAACAAACTAAACCTAAGGAAGTAGAAAGAAGGAAATAACAAAGATTAGAGCAAAACTAAATGAAATAGAGAATAAGAAAGCACTAGATAAAATTAACAAAACCAAAAGCTGATTCTTCAAGAAGATCAATAAAATTGACAAACCCTTAGCCAGACTAACAAAGAAAAAGAGAGAACAGATGCAAAAACAGAAAATAAGGAATGAGCAAGGGGATATCACTACTGACCCCACAGAAATAAAGAATATCATAAGAGGATACTTTGAAAAATTATATGTCAACAAGAATGATAATTTAGAGAAAATGGACAAGTTTCTAGAAACTCACAAACAGCCTACATTGATGAAAGAAGAAATTGATGAACTCAACATTCCAATTACAAGTAAAGGGATAGACTAAGTCATCGAAAACCTCCCAACAAAGAAGAGCCCAGGACCAGACGGCTTCACAGCTGAATTCTACCAAACATTCCAAAAAGAGCTAAAACCAATTCTGCTTAAGTGCTTCCAAAGAATAGAAGTAGAAGGAATATTGCCTAACTCATTCTATGAGGCCAACATTACCCTAATACCAAAACCAAACAAAGATACCACTATAAAGGAAAATTACAGACCAATTTCTCTAATGAATCTAGATGCTAAAATCCTCAACAAAATACTTGCTAATCACATTCAACAACATATCAAAAGGATTATACACCATGATCAAGTGGGTTTCATCACTTGGTATGCAAGGATGGTTCAATATAAGAAAAATCAATCAATGTAATACACCATATAAACAGACTGAAATAAAAAAAATCACATGATCATCTCTATAGATGCAGAAAAAGCATTCAACAAAATACAGCACTCTTTCCTGATAAAAACATTGCAAAAGATAGGAATAGAAGGAAACTTTCTGAATATGATAAAGGATAAAGATGAAAAACCCAAAGCTAACATCATCTTCAATGTTGAAATCCTAAAAGCCTTCCCTCTGAGATCGGGAACAAGACAAGGATGCCCACTATCACCACTATCACCACTCCTATTTCACATTGTCTTAGAAGTACTCACTTGAGCACAGAGGCAAGAAAAAGATATAAAAGGCATCCAAATTGGAAAAGAAGAAGTAAAAATTTCATTATTTGCAGGCAACATGATCCTATATGTAGAAAGCCCTGAGAAATCTACAACAAAGTTTCTAGAACTTATAAAGTAGTTCAGTAATGTTGCAGGATATAAGATCAATGCTCAAAAACCAGTATCATTTCTGTACACCAATAACGAGCATTCTGAGGAGGAATTCAATTAAAAAAAATACCTTTTACAATAGTAACTAAAAGAATCAAATACCTAGGAATAAATTTAACTAAAGATGTAAAGGACTTATATACAGGAAACTACACAACACTGTTAAAGGAAATCAAAGAAGACTTAAATAAATGGAAGAATATTCCCTGCTCATGCATAGGAAGACTAAACATCATCAAGATGTCTTTCCTACCCAAACTAATCTACAGATTTAATGCAATCCCAATAAAAATCAACACTGTATTTTTTAAGGCACTGGAAAAACTAACTACGAAATATATTTGGAAAGGTAAGAGGTCCCGAATTGCCAAAAGACATATTGTAAAAGAAAAATCAAGTTGGAGGGGGACGGATGTGGCTCAAATGGTTGGGTGTCCATCTCCCATACGGAGGGAACTGGGTTTGATCCCTGGGACCTCCCAGGAAAAAACAAACAAACAAACAAACAACAAAAAAAAAAACCTATGAATAGAAAAATGAAGTTGGAGGTATCACATTACCTGATTTTAAAACATTCTATAAAGCTTCAGTGCTCAAAAGTGCATGGTATTGGCACAAGGATAGACATACTGACCAATGGAACCGAATTGAGAGTTCTGGTATAGATCCTCGCATATACAGTCATCTGATATTCGACCAAGCCCACTCAGTTGGGAGAGAATGGCCTCTTTAACAAGTGGTGCTTGGAGAACTGGATATCCATATCCAAAAGAATGAGAGAGGAATACCATCTCACACCTTATACAAAAATCAACTCAAGATGGATCAAAGATCTAAATATAAGAGCCAAGACCATAAAGACCTTGGAAGATAATGTAGGGAAGCATCTACAAGACCTTGTAATAGGAAATGGTTTCATGAACTTCACACCCAAAGCATGAGCAGCAAGAGAAAAAATAGATAAATGGGATCTCCTCAAAATTAAAAACTTCTGCACCTCAAAGGACATTATTAAGAAAATAAAAGGCAGCCTACCCAATGGGAGAAAATATTTGGCAACCATATATCTGATAGGAGCCTTATATCCTGCATATATAAAGAAAACCTACACCTAGAAAATAAAAAGACAAACAACCCATTTAAGAAATGGGCAAGTGACCTGAAAAGACACTTCTCCAAGGAAGACATACAAATGGCTAAAAAGCACATGAAAAAATGCTTGACATCACTAGCTATTAGGGAAATGCAAATCAAAACTATGATGAGATACCATCTTACACCCATCAGAATGGCAGCTATTAAAAATACAGCAGACTATAAGTGTTGGAGAGGATGTGGAAGAATAGGAACCCTCATTCACTGGTGGTGGGATTGTGGAATGGTCCAGCCATTGTGGAGGACAGTTTGGCAGTTCCTCTGAAAACTAAGCATAGATCTTCCGTATGATCCAGCGATTCCACTTTTGGGTATATACCCAGAAAAATTGAAAGTAGAGACACGAACAGATATATGCACACCAATGTTCATAGCGGCATTGTTCACAATTGCCAAAAGTTGGTATCAGCCCCAGTGCCCATCAACAGATGAATGGATAAACAAAATGTGGTACATACATACAATGGAATATTACTTAGCTGTAAGAAGGAATAGTGCTAACACATGGAATAACATGGATGAATCTTGAAGACCTTATGTCAAGTGAAGCAAGCCAGGCATGAAGGATGAACAGTATATGACCTCACTGATTTGAATTGAGGAATATGAGCAGTCTCTGAAAACCATTTTCTGAAAGATAGGTTAACAAGGACAGAAAGAGAAGAAAAGATTGTGAGCCATCACTCATATGGACATAATCTATGATAAAGTGATAGAGTGTAGTTGCATACTGAAGGATAGGACAGGTGGGTAGTGATGTTACTGGGTTTGGTGGTGCAGGATTGACAGGTGTGTAGATTAGGAAGTACACGTTAGAATACCCAGGATACTGGGGGGAGAGATGGGAGGGGGACTAGGTGAACATGGGATTTGTTGATATGATTTTGAAAGTGCAGGAATGGGAATGCTTTTACAGCAATATGACAAGGTAATGTCACTGGTTTAGGGTGTAGGTTGGGGGGGCATTTAGGATGGGGCACATCTGGAGTAGGCTTCTGGGGAATGTGTGAATGTTCATCCTGTTATACTGTCTTGTGTCGGGGAGTGGAGACCCACATGGTGGGTGGGAAGGAGATGGACCCCCATCTTTCGGAGGACCAATTCACCCAGAAACAGACAGGTGGGTATCTCTTAGGAGCAAGGGTGGATTCTAACAGGGGAGGATAATCAGCGTGTCAAGACCTCTTGCTGCATGTAACTATGAATCTTGTCATCCAATGATTCAAGACAGGGGAGTGTCATGTGCCCCAGGGGGATGGGGAGGAAGGACCAGAAAAGATAAAACAGGGGGTATTTAGTGGCCATGGGAAATGTTTTTCATTACCTTACAGTAATGGACACAAGACATGGTAAATATCATCAAAAATTATTAAACTGTACCATCTAAATTGTAAACTATACTGTAAACCATTGACAATGTTTAGTAGCTATGTTTCACTATCTGTGTAACAGTTATAACAATGCTACCATCCATAAAAATAAGAAAAAAGAAGGTTTTAATATGGGGTGAAGAAAGTGGAAGGAGGTTGGGTATATGAGAGTCTCTAGTATTCTGTGTGTGATTTTGCTGTGACCTAAAACTTCTTTGAAAAGTAAATGAAAATTTGGGAGACACTGGGGAGTGGGAGGGGGAAGGTGCCATGGTACAGACTGGACACCTGATAATCCAGTGATAAAAGGAAAAAAAATTATTTTTTTTTAATTTTTTAATTTTTTGTTTTTTCCCCATTTTTTGAATGTCCCAATCCTTTATTTTATTTTTAGTTTTTTTTCCATGAGTTTCCATGTATTTTATCTCTTACATTTAAGCTTATCATTATTATTTCATTTTCCTATAAATTGTATTCGGCTATTATATGGGCTTCATCTTCAAGGAAGGTTTAGATCACAGAAGGGTCACAATGGGGGCAGCAGAGGATCATTGGTGGGGGGTGTCTGGGATGGGGGTTTCATGGAGGAGGTTCACCTGAATATACATGAAAGATATATAAAATGGTTCAAATGATCAAGGGGTGGGGCAAGGTCACAGTGGGTAGACAATCAATTCAATAAATGAGGGAATACTGAATTCCCAGCCTGGAGACGTCTGCCACAATCTCCAAGGGAGCAGCAACAGTCCCCCGAGTGTAGGGTCAGTGTCTGGCAAAGGAGGATGGTCCACTGATGGGTTCTTGTTATTGATGACTAGCCTTATGAGTCTTTGTAATTGAAACTTAGCCTACTGTTATGGGGTGCCTAATGGTTGCCACCTGAGAGCCTTCTTGTTGCTCAAATGTGGCCTCTCTCTAAGCCAAACTCAGCATATGAATGCATTACCTTCCCTCCAGCGTGGGACATCTGTGCTCCTGAGAGTGACAGAGTTGGACTCAAATAAGTCCTCCCTGCACATGGTCCATCAGTCCCTTCTCTTCAAACCTATATGTGATGCTGGAGTTTGTAGGTGTACTTCCAGAGACTGGAGCCTCTGGCCTACCCACATGCCAGCTGTGCCTGGAATCTCGGTGGATCTGCAACTCCTACTCTACAGCTCAATGGACTCACCCAAGTCACCTGGGGAGGAGACAATGATGGGCAATGGCCATCCCAGGGAATGGAGAGAGCTTGTAGCCGCAGGCAGGATAATCCCATCCATTGTATCCATGGGATATAAGCCCCCTCTCACTTGGAGGTGGAGTGGACAGCACCAACCCAAACTTCTCAGGATTGGGGTAAGAGCTATGGACTAGAGTTTACTTAATGGTATTCTGTTGTAGACATATTGTGATTCAAGCAATGGAAGAAATTACAATAGTGAGGTGGAGCCTGTGGCCACTGGATGCTTTCAGGGCAGGGAAGGGAAAAGCAGTTGTAATACAGGGGCTTTTTCAGGACTTGGGAATTATCCTGAGTGACATTACAATAACAGATATAGGCCATTTTACATTAGCATATAACATGCAGAACTGTGTGGGAGAGAGTGTGGTCTACAATGTGAACTATGGTCCATGCTCAGTGGCAAAGCCCCAGGATGTATGTATCCATTGCAGGTAATGTGCCACACTAATGAAAGATGTTTATGTGGGAGGTTGTAGGAGGTGTGGGAGGTGGGGAACATGGGAATCCCTGTAATTTTTGTTTAACATTTATGTAATCTAAGCATCTTTTAAAATATATATATAAAAAATTTTTTTTTAAATAATGCATGTTATGATTTGTAGAAGTAATTGCAATTAACTAAATATAAATCAAATTGTACCACACAATTATTATGAAATAAATAAATGAAAGTAAAAAACTTATACATTTCAATAGTTTAGATCAACAATTCTGCTCTTTATACAATGAATATTTTGTGATAGATTTGGCTACATGATTTGCTGTGATCTTATCTAGATATATATTAATATTCATTTGTAATATAACTGATACCAGGAAACCATGGAATCATATTTATACAAGACACAAAAGAATTTACTTGATGTATTTTAGCACTGAGCAAATATATGTTATATATTCAGTTTTGTATAATGTGGATTTTGTAGATAGTGAAGGTTAACATGCATTATATAATGGCAAAAAACAAAATTCTGCATCTCTTATGACCACAAATAGAGTAAACCATAAGAAGTGGCAATACTTCTTTCCCATGAATTTTGAAGGCAAAATTTCTGGGTAAGTTGGTTCACGTAATAAATTGGCAAATCTTGAGGATGTATTATTCCAATTTGTTAGCTATTAATCCTCTGAAGAATACAGGCACCAAACGAGACATTGCAAATTCAGGAAATCTATCTGGACACTGTAAGTATATTAAACTATGACCTTGGTCTATAGGACATCTGTCTTTTATGTCAAATAACTTTAAATATGAACAACCTAGAATGCAAATCCTTTATAGAATAAGTGGAACTATCAGGAGCAAAAAAAAACAAACAAAAGAAAACAAAAGCTACAGCAGGTCTTGCCTCAACTAAAACTTACCTAGATTATTGAACAATTCCCAATCATCACCGCCTTGAGAAAAGAAAAGAGAAGAGTAATTATTCTGGAGAAGTAGTACATCATTTTGGGAATAGAATTAGTAAGAACACGTGCAGTTTACAAAAATAAAATTAGGACTTAAGTAAAATTACTAATTCTCCTAACAGAGAGAAGATTCCTGTATATAAATAAAATATATTCAAGAAAAGCACATTTACAAACTTACAAGAGACCATTAAAATAGAGTATTAATTAATATTAGAATGCCTTGCATTCAAACATAGGGTAGAAACACCTTCTAGCCATTAAATATCTCTGTTTACCTCTATCAAACCTGATCACTGTACCTAATGGACAACTGCTTTGTCACAATTCTAAAAGTTTGAATGGAAGGAGGGAAATAAATGCTAATTCAAAACAGAAAAGTAATAAACATGTAGAGGAAAGCAAACAAAAATTAAAACAGCATTGAGTATCAAGGTATATTGGAAAGTGAATTTTTAGAACTTCACTTTAAACAGTTTTAATCTCACAGATCTTAATCTCCTTTTTTTTCCTTTGTTTTTCAAGGAATATATTGAAACATTCAGGAGACAGAGATTTATATTGAAATATGTAAGGATACAAAGAAGAAATAGAGGAATAATTAATTTGTGATATAAGGTAAAATAACTAATTCTATGTACTAGAAATTCATTTTTGTTTACAAGTAAAAGAAGACTGTTTTTATAAAAACTCTTGTTAACCATTTATTGAGTGAGAGCTTTCTTATTTCATCACCTATTTTACAGAAACAAATGAACAAACAAGAAAATACCAGAAGAAAGAGAATAATGAGAAATGATATATCAGTAACTGAGTTTATTCTTCTGGGACTAACAAATGACCCAAATTGGCAGGCAAAACATTTTATATTTCTTATTCTTACCTACACACTAAGCATCACTGGGAACCACATCATCATCACCCTCACCATCTCAGAACTTAACCTCCAGACCACCATGTATTTCTTCCTTTGGAACTTCTCATTCTTAGAAACATCATTCACTTCTGTCTGCATTCCCAAATTCCTTATCACCATTGTGACAAGGGACAGAACCATTTCTTACAATGGCTGTATGACTCAGCTATTTTTTTTTTTCCATTTTCATGGGGGTGAGGGAATTTAACCTTCTGTCTGCCATGTCCTATGACTATTCATTACACGATCATCATGAACAGCAGGGTCTGCACTCTCTCGTTGGCTGGCAGAATTCCTGATCATCTTCCCGCCAATAATCCTGCTGTTGCATTTGGATTTCTGTGCCTCCAATATAATTGCTCATGTTATCTGTGACTCTTCTCCAATTCTGCAGGTTTCTTGCACAAATACGAGATTTCTACAACTCATGGCATCTTTTTCAGCTGTGGTGACGCTCATGGTCACCCTGATGCTAGTTATTTTCTCCTATGCATATATCGTCCAGACCATTCTGAGGATTCCTTCCACCAGCCAAAGGTCAAAAGCCTTTTCCACTTGTTCCTCCCACATATTATTTGTCTGCCTTTCTCATGGGAACTGCATCTTCATATACATTAAAACTTCTGCAAAAGAAAGAGTCTCCTTAAGAAGCTGTGCTCAATATCTCAGTGGCCCCCCTTTTGAATCTCTTTATATAGAAAAAAGAATCACCAACTAAAGCAAGCCTTCAAGAACATGGTGCAGAGAATGGCGTTTTTTAAAAAATGAAATGATTGTATTTATATGAAAAATATACCCTCCAATATAAAACAATGAAAACTCTCTATTCTTTATATAAATCCTTTCTAAATATCTTATTTTACTCCTTCAGCCCAGTATATTTCTAAGAACACCCCTGTTTTTCTAATTAACCTGAAAAACAGGTCTTAACTATTTTAAGTTACATACAAAATGCTTGATTTCTTACTTGTATAAATAATTTTTAGGTAAACCACTAATACCCACTGTTTCTCTTATAATGGAAAGTTAGATTCTGAAATCTATCCATAAAACAGAAGTTTGCTATAAAGTAACAAGCTAAGTAAAAACCACACACAAATACATTTTATGTGAAATAAAATACATATATATTTTAATATCTCTTAAATTCCTTCTTCGGTGTCCCTCGGGTAGTCATGTTATACATTTAAACCAAATATTACTTTTGAAATTGAAACTTAGTATTATATATTGCCTATGTGTTACTTCCTAAAAGCCTCCTTGATGGTCAAATGTTGCCTCTCTCAAAGCCAAACTCAGCATATAAAGTCACTACCTATCCCCTCTGCGTGGGACATGATCCTGGGGGTGAGCTTCCCTGGCATTAAGGATTATGACCAAGTGTCAACTAGCAATGCATTTGGAGAAGGACCTAGACCAAAAGGGGGAAATATTAATTACAAAATAGTTTTTATGGTTAAGAAATTTCAAAGAGACCCCAGGGGTCTTTTGAGAGGTTAGCTTATTCATGTCTCAGGAAGATCTCGTTAACTGCTACAATAAACAGTGCCTCAAACAAGGGTACTCCTGAGGGCCCTAGAGACATCTAGCCACTATAAGAAGAATAGACAATCTCAGGACCATGGTCTCAGGACCATGTCAGAGGACCTTACCTTGGAATATATATTTACCAATGTAACAGAGTATGACAGTTTGATATTATTTATGAATTCCAAAATTAGATATTGGATTATGTTTGTAAACTGGTCTGTCCCTTCCAGTGTATTAAATTAAATGGATTCAGAGATTTCATTTTTACTTGAATAAATAATGATTAAGGCTTTGATTGGGCCATGTCAGTAGGATGTTGCATCCTTGACCCCTTGGTGGGCAAGGACACACAGAAACTGCACTGAAAAGAAGGGAGTTTGGAGATTTAATGCTAGAGCCCAGAAGGAAGCACACAGAGAAGCAGAGAGACAGCTCAATTAGTCACGGCAGTGGCCCCAGGAAGAGAGATGAGCCATTTGCCTGATAGGCAACAGCTGGCCTTGTTGAGCTAGCAGAGCAGCTGAGCCCAAGGAGGGGCAAACCTCAGGGAAAGAGGAACCCAGAATGCCTGAACCCTCAGAGAAGATGGCAGCCATCTTGTTCCAACACATGGCCACAGACTTTAGTGAGGAAAGTAACTTATACTTTATGGCCTGACAACTGTAAGCTTCTACCCCAAATAAATACCCTTTATATAAGCCAACAGATTTTTGGTATTTTGCATCAGCACCCCTTTGGCTAACTAATACACAGAGTTAGACCCATTTATAATTTCCCTATACATGGCTCTTCTGCTCCTTTTATTTGATCCTATAATTAACACTATACTCATTAAATATATGTACCTGAGACATAAACCTTCCATCTGTTCATATGCCAGTTGAGCCCTGAATCTCAGCATAGTTGCAACATCTATTCTCCAGTTCATCTGACTTGCCCAGGATAACCAAAAAAAGGATGATGATGGACAATGCCCATTGCAAAAAACAGTATCTACAACTGCAAGAAAGACATTTCCATCCTTCTGCCCCTTGTGATCTAAGCTCCCTTTCAATCAGAAAGAGAGTGGGCATAACCTTCCTAACATCCTCAAGATTGAGGAATGAACAAACATAAGCAGGGAATGCAACTATGGACTAAAGTAGATTTATTATTATTCTAGCAATGGAAGAACTTGTGAAATAGATATAAAGGCAGTGGCCACCAGAGGTTCTGAGGGGAGGGAGAGGGAAGAAGAAGTGTAACATGGGACATTTTTGGAACATTGGAATTGTTCTGAATGGCATTGTAATGATGAATACAGGTCATTATACATTTTGTCAAAACCTATAAAACTGTGCAGTGCAAAGTGTACTCTATAATGTAAACTTTGACTATGGTTAGTAGCAATGCTTCAATATGTGTTCATCAATTGTAACAAATCTACTACTTTAATAAAGATGTTGATGGGGAAAAGTGTGGGAAGGGGAGGGGGAGGGCTGTATGGGAATTCCATATAAATTCAATATATCATTTATGTAATCTAAAGCTTCATTAAAAAATTTTAAAAGTGTTCCAGGAATGGATTAGTTTAAAAATTTAATCTTTTTCTTTTTGGAACTCATAAAAGAACTGTCACACTCAGTAAAGTAGAAATGGAAGGAAATAGAAGGCATCTATGGAAAAGCTAAAGTGAGCTTCATAATTAATGGTGAAAGACTGATTGTTTTCTAAGATCAGGAATGCTCAACATTTCTATTCTACACTGTATTGGAGATTCCTAGTGAATGCAACAATGCAAGACAAAAAAATAAAAGGAATCTAAATTGGAAAGGAAGAAGTAAAACTGTCTTTATTCAGAGACATGATTGGCTGTGTAGAAAATTTGATAAAATCTACATAATGCTACTGGAACTAATAAATGGATTTATCAAAGTTGCAGGATAGATCAATATACAAATATTAATTATACAGCTATATACAATGAAACAGTATAAGATTTAAAGTTGAATTAAAAACAATATCATTACAATGGCATCAAAGATGAAATGCTAAAAGAGAAATCTGACAAAAGATTTGAAAGATATGTATAATGAAAATTATAAAATATTCCCAAAAGAAATTTAAAATGATCTAAATAAAAAATAAACCTAATATTAAAATGTCTTCTTAAATTTATTGATTAACATATAAATATATGGAAATATTAACTAGAATTTTAAGATAAAATGTGTTGTCAGAATTTTTGTCTCTGTTATTTGACATGAGAATATATTTTTTATTTATTTTTTGTTTTCCTAGACAAAAATAACAAAGCTTTGGTGCAATAGAAGAGAAGGTATTCACTTTACATTTTTTTTCTGGTAATATTTCTTAAAAACTGATTAAGTATAATTTCCTTATTTCTGCTAGTCATATTTGAGAAGGAAAATCATGGTCTGGAAGGCATGCTAAAACTTATATTTTGTATTAAGATTTTTTCAGTGGATACCAGTAGCATTTCCCATTGATGTGAAGAAAATAACGGAAGCAGAATTAGAATGGTTTGACATACTGTGTCTCTAGAGAGTATCTTGGAAATGAAAGATAAATGATTTAGGTCTTACTTTTCTTTTATTACTAATCCAATAATACTGTCTTTATCTTTTCACTATCTCTTTCACAGAAATTTCCCCTCACCTTCCCCCATATCCAAGAAAATGGTATTTGGAGGCATTTGGGGACTATAAAAAAACATGTTTAAGTCTAATTTCTATAATTAATGGGTCCCTTAACTCTAATGCATCATTAAGAAAGTTTGTTGTCTTGGGACT
The DNA here is from genome assembly GCA_029593785.1 of Cabassous unicinctus. NCBI lineage: Eukaryota > Metazoa > Chordata > Mammalia > Cingulata > Chlamyphoridae > Cabassous > Cabassous unicinctus. The sequence goes on along the minus strand of JAQZBX010040488.1, from coordinate 9,302 downwards.
GTAGGTATAAGTCTGAATAGACATAAGTGGATTTCATTTGTGGCTTCTGGCTTTTTCTCTCTGGTCTGACAATCTAGATTAATGTAAAAATCTCAAGTATTTTCTAAGCCCCTAACAGAAATACTCTTTCTTATTGCTTATGGTAGAGAGTGTCTTAAAGCACTAACAAATTTCTTCTCATTGTCATTTCATAGAATGGTCTACATTTATTTCAACCAGAATCTAACTTAATATCAATACAAAATGAATATTAAGTTCTTTATTGGGGCACACAATTTAAAGAAATGCAACAATACAAGTTTCTTTTGTAAGAATATAACAAGCAAGCAGAAGTACAAAAGGAAAAACAGGATTGTAGAAAAACATCATTGTGGCAGTTTGATATTATTGATGAATTCCAAAAAGAAATATTAACTATGTTTGTAAACTGGTCTGCTCCTCTGGGCATACCCTTTGAGTGTATCAGATTCAGCTGAGATACCTTTGATTAAATTATGTTAAGATTAGGTTGTGCAGGGTTGAGATTAGGTTGTGCAGGGTTGAGACCCCACCCCCCTGGTAGGCAATATAAATGGATACTCAATCAAGAACACAGAGAAACAGATACATGAGGAAAAAGAGAAGGCTCATTAGACACAGCAGGGCACCTTGGAAGAGAGATGAGCCTGATAGCCTCCAGCTGGTCTTATGAAAACAGCACAGCAGCTGAGCTCAGAAAGAAACAAGCTCCGGGGAGAGAGACCAGCCTTATACCGCCTACAACTGAGATCAGAAGAAACAGGGAACATGGAACCTTAAGTGGAAGAAGGAAGGCTGATCCCTCACAGAAATCACCTGCCATCTTGCGTCAACATGTGGCCAATGACTTTGGGTGAGAAAGTATCTCTTATGGCACCTTGAGTTGGACTCTTTAGGGCCTTGTGACTGTAAGCTTCTACCCCAAATAAATACCTTTTATAAGAGCCAACAGATTTCTGGAACTTTGCATCAGCACCCCTTTGGGTGCTAAAACAATGACATTAATAAATTTTTATTTTTGGTCACCATTCAACTTTATATTTGCCAGAATCAATTGTCAAGATGCTCATTCATCCATGAAAGTAAAGGAATGTTTTTGCTACTATTTGCCAAGAAACAATGTCACAGTAAATACAATGTGATTAATAAAAAGTTGATGGCACAGATGTATTTTGTCTGATCATTACATGAAAGTAACTTTTCTCATTGTGAAAAGAAAATTATTTTTGCATATATTAGAGTGTAAACATTACATATTGGTTTAAAACAATTATTGGAAAGCCAATAAAGAATATGATCTTTAAAATGTAGTTGATACTTTCTCACCAAACCTCACTTTTGCAATCAAAGATTCATTGTTTCACAATGATTTAAAATAATATTTAGGGGAATTTTGGGAACATGACCATTGGGTTAAGCAGATAAGTCTCAGCGCTCATGAAAACAATGGACAAAGAGCCAAAGGTTCCCTTGAGGATCTGCTTTGGAGTACAAGAGACCAGGACACTGCTTCATAATTCACAGGAGAGTGAAGAATAGGGAGACAAAGAAGCCAAAATAATAAATTAGAACATAGACAATAGCAAGGAGATAGAATGAGAGGAATGAAGTGTCAAAGCGAAACATTACCACACACTCACACAAAACAACAACAAAATAAAATCCTAGAGTAGAAAGGGAAGCTAATCAACTGAATAAACCCATCAAGATAAATAGATGTCTAGACACCAACAAAAAATAACAAGTCATACCAACAAACAGGAAGATATGGCCCAGTACAATGAACAAACTAAAAACTAGGAGGAGATGCAGAACATAGAACAACTAATCAGAAAAGTTCAAACAAATATCATGAATAAACTTAATAAGATGAAGGAAGAGACTAAGGATATTAAGAAGACAAAGGAAGAACATACTGAAGAAATTGTAAACATACATAAAAACAAAATGAATATGATGGTGATGAATGGCACAATCCAAGAAATCAAATGTACATTGGAAGCACATAATAGCAGATTTGAACAGACAGAGGAAAGAATCAGCGATGTGGAAGACAGTACATCTGAAATCAGACAGATAGTAGAACAGATAGATAAAAAGATAGAAAAAAATCCAGCACGGACTTAGGGATTTGCATGACAGCATGAAACAAACAAACATATGCATTGTAGGCATCCCAGAGGGAGAACAGAAGGGAAAGAAGGCAGAAGGAGTGTTGGAGGAAATAATTGCTGAAAACTTCCCAACCCTATTGAAGGACATGGACGTACATGTCCAGGAAGAGCAGCACACCCAAAACAGTATAAACATAATAGGCCTATACCAAGACATATACTTGTCAAATTGTCCAATGCTCAGGAAAAAGAGAGAACACTGAAAGCAGCAAGAGAAAAAGATCCATCACATACAAGGGAAGCTCGATAAATTAAGTTCTGATTTTTCAGCTGAAGCCATGGAGGCAAGAAGGCAGTGGAATGACATAGTTAAGGTGCTAAAAGAAAACATTAAAGCCAAGAATTCTCTATCCAGAAAAGCTGGCATTCAAAAATGAAGGCAAGTTCAAAATATTCACAGAAAAACAGAAATTAAGTGAGTATGCCAATAAGAAACCTGCTCTTCATGAAATACTAAAGGGAGTACTTCAGGTCAAAAGGGAAAAACAGGAGAGAGAGAGTTGGAGGAGAATTTAAGAACGACTAAAAAAATAAAAAGAGAAATAAAAACAAAATATGGCATACATGAACCCAAAGAAAATATGGCTAATGTAAGTAATTCCTTGAGTGTAATAAAATTGAATGTTAATGGATTAAACTCATCAGTCAAGAGACACAGAATGGCAGAATGGATAAGGAAATATGACCCATCTATATGCTATCTACAGGAAACCCACCTTAGACCCTGGAATTCAAGGATGCTGAAAGTGAATGACTGAAAAACATTCTTCTAAGAAAACAATAACCAAGAAAGGGCAGGGGTAGCTATACTAATATCAGACAAAATAGACTTTGAATGCAAAACTATTGTAAGAGACAAAGACAGACACTATATATTAGTAAAAAGGGTAATGTTTCAAGAAGAAAGAACAATCATAAACATTTATGCACATAACCAGGATGCCTCAAAATACATGAAGCAAACACTGGAAAAACTAAGTGGAGAAATAGATGCCTCTACAATTACATTGGGGTCTTTATACATCATTATCATCATTAGACAGAACATAATGACAGAGAATCAATAAAGAAACAAAGACTTTGAATAATACATTAGAGGATCTGAACCTAATAAACATATACAGAACACTCCACCCAAATACAGCAAGATATACATTTTTCTCGAGTGTAGATGGTTCACTCTCCAGGAAAGACTATACACTAGGCCACAGAACAACTATTAATGAATTCAGAAAAATTGAAATTATACAAAGTAATTTTTCTGGTCACCATGGAATGAACCTGGAAATCAGTAAGGACAGAGAAATAGATTAGTCACAAAGATATGGAAGTTAAACAACACAAACTTAAACAAACAAAAAAAATGGGTCAAGGAGGAAGTTGCAAAAGAAATCAGTAAATACCTTGAAATGAATAAAAATGACAATATAATTTGTCAAAACCTATGGGATGCAGCAAAAGTTTTACTGAGAGGGAAATTTATAGCCATAAAGGCCATTGTTAAAGGAGAAGAAAGAGCTAAAATCCAAGACCTAACTGCACAACTGGAGCAATTAGAAGAAGAGCAACAAACTAACATCAAAGCAAGTAGGAAAAAGGAAATAACAATGATTAGAACGGAGCTAAAGTAATTGAAAATAAGAAAACGCTAGAAAAATAAAGAAAACCAAAAGTTGGTTCTTCGAGAAGATTAAGAAAATTGACAAACCCTTAGCTAGACTAACAAAGAAAATAGAGATAAGATGCAAATACATAAAATAAGAAATGAGGAAGAGAATATCACCACTGACCCCACAGAAATAAAGAGTATTATAAGAGGATAGTTTGAAAAACTAAATGCCAACAAGATGGATAATTTGGAGGGACAAATTCCTACAAACACAAGCAGCCTACATTGATGAAAGAAGAATTGAAAGCAGGGACACAAAGAGATATATGCACACCGATGTTCATAGTGACATTATTCACTATTGTCAAAAGTTGTAAACTACCCAAGTGTCCATCAACAGATGAATGGATAAACACATTGTGGCACATACATACAACAGAATATTGTTCAGCTATAAGAAGGAATGCAGTATTAAAATATGGGATAACATGGATGAATCTTGAAGACCTTATGTTGAGTGATGCAAGCAAGGCACTGAAAGACAAATATAACATGACCTCACTGATATGAATTAATAAAATTGAGCAGACTCTCAGAGCTAGAGTCTGGAAGAGAAGTTTTTCAGGAGACAGAAAGGGAGAAGAAGGTTGTGAGTCAATGTCCATCTGGGCAAAATCTATGATAATATGGTATGGTGCAGTTGTGCAGAGATGTTATTGGTTTGGGCAGTGCTGGTCTATGTGGTGGCTAGGGTAGGGAGGGTGGGCTAGACTCTCCATAGAACTGGGGTGAGTTTTAGGGGAGGGAGCAGGTGAACTCTAGGGATTTGCAGGTATGTGATTGAAACTATAATGCTGAGAATGTTCTTTTGGCAAATATGGTAGGAGAGGGTGTTGGACTCCCATCATGGAGAGTCCTGCGACGATCTCAAATAAAAGGGTGGGAGTCTCTGGAAAGCATAGGCAGTGCCTAATAGGGGAAGACAACCCAGTATGTCAAGACCTCAATGTTGTTGGAAGTAACTATGAACGTGGCCTTACAATGAGTTAATCTTGGTGGTTACCATTGGTCCCAAGGGGAGAGGGAGAAAGGAATAGAATAGATGGATCATAGGACATTTTTAGGGGTGATGGAATTGTTCTACATTATCCTGCAAGGATGGATACAGACCCCTTAAACTTCATCAAAATCTATAAAAGTGTATGGTCCAAAATGTAAAGCACAATATAAATCATTTACCATAGTTAGTAGTAATTTTCCAATATTTGTACATCAATTGCAAGAAATGTACCATCCACATGTAAAATGTTATTAATAGGGGAAAGGGGAAAAGGGAGAGTATGTTGTGTATATGATAATCACCTATATTCTGTATGTGACTTTTCTGTAACCTAAATCTTCCATGAAGACAAAATGAAAATATAAGACATTCAGCAAAAAAATGGAAGCAAATGTTACTGTACATACAAGACAACAGATCTTACAATGATGAAAGACATAATGTTAAAAATATTTAATTTTATATTTTTTATTTTTATAGTATTTCAAAATTTTAAAAATGTTTTTCATATTTTATTCATTATTTTTAAAACCATCATTATTATATCATTTTCCTATTAATTGTATTCAGTTATTTTGTTGGCTTCAATTTTGAAGAAGTTTTGGACCACAGAAGGTTTACCACTGTGACAGGGGAGGATCATTGGTGCAGGGTGTCAGAGATATGGGATGCATAGGAGGAGGTTCACCTGGGGTACACCTATAAGGCACATGAATGGGTTCAAGTGTTCATGGAGCATTGTCACAGTGGGTGGAGATCCACACAATAACCAAAGAAATATTGAATTCCCATCCTGGAGAGCTCTGTCACATTCTCTAACGGGACAGCAAAAATCCTCTGAGTACAGGGGCAGTGACTACTGAAGGACAATGGACCACTGACTTGCCTTTGATAGTGATGATTGTACTTATGAACCTTTACTTTTGAAATTGAAACATAACAGAGTATTATAGGGTGCCTAAGTGTTACCACCTGAGAGCCTCCTTGTTGCTCAAATGTGGCCTCTCTCTATGCCAAAACTCAGCATTAAATGCATTACCTTCCTCCAGCATGGGACATAACTTCTGGGCATGAGCCTCCCTGGCACTGAGGGATTACTACAAAGAACCAACTAGCAATGCAATTGGAAAAAGACCTTGACCAAAAGGGGGAAAAGATAAAGACAAATGAGTTTATGTGGCTAAGAGACTTTCAGGTGAGTCTGGAGGTCATTTCAGAGGTTACACTTAACATCTCAGCAGGAACTCATTGACTGCCAAAGTAAATATTACTCAAATAGTGGGGCTCCTGAGGGCTATGACATCCAGACACATTAGGCAGGGAAGAGAGCTCAGGAGTTTGGAGCCCTAGCTTAGGCTTCAGCCCCACATCTGACAGGGAGGAAGCTGGCAGGACCTGCACCAGCCTTTCCAGGTTACTGCAATTACGTTCATCTGGCACAGACTGAATAGTGGGATGTCTACCAGGGAAACTGTGGACATTTTGGACCCACATGGAATAGATTGCTGCCCACACTTGCAGCTCCATCCCTGCCCCAGGAAGGGTAGGAAGGGACGTAAAGCTTCATCAGTCTCTCTGGGCAATTACAGTCTAGGTGGGCGTGACTTGGATTATTACACACAACAGTGGCTCTGTCCCTACATCTGGCAAAGGAGAAAGGTGGGAGAAGCTTCATCGGTCCCTGAGGCAATGCAGGCAGCTTGAGCCTCCACAGCTTATAGCAATAACTACATCCTCAGATTCTACTACTAAACAACCACCAAGGGAGAAAGGAAAAGAAAGCCCTACACTAAAGAGAGAAATTGCACCCAGAATAAATTCATTTAGTAAGCAAGATGCTAAGACACCAACAAAAAATTACAATCCACACCAAGAAACAGGAAGATATGGCCCAGTTAAAGGAACAAGATAAGCCTCCAGATGACATAAAGGAGTTGAGACAACTAATCATAGATGTTCAAACAAATCTCCTTAATAAATTCAATGAAATGCCTAAAGAGATTAAGGATATTAAGAAGACATTGGATGAGCACAAAGAAGAATTTTAAAGCATACATAGAAAAATAGCAGATCTTTGGGAATGCAAGGTGCAATAAATGAAATTAAAAATATGCTGGAATCATATAACAGCACATTTGGGGAGGTAGAAGAAAGGATTGTTGAGCTTGAAGGAATGGCCTCCAAAAGCAAACATACAAAAGAATAGATGAAGAAAAGTATGGAAAATATTGAACAATGTCTCAGGGAACTAAAGGACAGCAAAAGATTTGCAAACATGCGTGTCTTGGGTGTCTGAGAAGGAAAAGAAAAGGGAAAAGAGGCAGAAGGAATATTTGAAGAAATAATGGTAGAAAACTTCCCAACCCTATTGAAAGATATAGATACTCATGTACAAGAAGCACAATGTACTCCCATCTGAATAAATCTAAATAGACTAACTCTGAGACACATACTAATCAAAATGTCAAATTCCAAAGACAAAGAGAGAATTCTGAGAGCAGGAAGAGAAAAGCAATGCATAACATATAAGGTATACCCAGTAAGATTAAGTGCCGATTTCTCATCAGAAATTGTGGAGGCAAGAAGACAGTGGTATGATATATTTAATATACTGCAAGAGAAAAACTTCAGGCCAAGAATCTTATATCTGGCAAAACTGTCTTTCAAAAATGAGGGCGAGTTTAGAATAGTCACAGATAAACAGAACCTGAAAGAGTTTGTAACCAAGAGACCAGCTTTGCTGGAAATACCAAAGGGTGTGCTTTAGTCTGAAAAGAAAAGACAGGAGAGAGGGCCTTGGAAGAGAGTCTAGAAATGAAGATTACATCAGTAAAAGTAACTAAAAGTCTCAAAAGAGTGGTGAAAATAAATTAAAACAGATAAAGCCATAAGATCAAAATGGGTGAAATAAGAACTGCCTTTATAGTAATAACATTGAATGTTAATGGATTAAACTTCCCAATCAAAAGACACAGACTGGCTGAATGAATAAGAAAATATGTGCTACCTATATGCTGTCTGGAAGAGACAAATATAGACCCAAGATACCAACAGATTGAAAGTTAAAGTCTGGAAAAGGGTGTTCCATGCATACAGTAACCAAAACCAAAACAGAAACAAAAACAAAAGCTGGAGCAGCTATACTTATATCAGACAAAATAGACTTTAAAAGACATGAGTAATGTGCAATTTGAGGGGGAATTCAGGAAAAAAGTTCCATTCACAATAACAAATAACATATTCAAATACTTAGGAAAAAATTTCATCAAGGATGTAAAGCACTTGTATTCAGAAAACTACAATGCTTTGTTAAAAAAAAAAATAAAGACCAAAATAATTGGAAGAACATCACATGCTCACAGATTGGAAGAATAAATATCATTAAGATGCCAATTCTTCCCAAATTGATATACAGATTCAATGCAATCGTAATAAAAATTCCACCAGCCTTTTTAAAAATAAATGCAAAACACTAATATCAAATTTATTTGGAAGGGTAAGGGGTCCCAAATAGCCAGAAATATCTTGAAAAGGAAAAGCGAAGTTGGAGGATTCTCACTTCTGGACTTTAAGTCATATTAACCTCGCTACAGTAGTAACAAAAACAACAACAATAAAACACAAAACAGCATGGTACTGGCATAAAGACAGATACATAGACCAATGGAACTGAATTGATGGTTAAGAAACAGACCCTCACATCTATGGTCAAGTGATTTTTGACAAGCCTGTCAAACCCACCCAGCTAGAGTAGAACAGTCCATTAAAAAATGGAGCTGGGAGAACTGGATATCCATAGCCAAAAGAAATAACAATTACCCCTATCTCACACCTTACACAAAAATTAATCAAAATGCATCAATGACCTAAATATAAAAGCAAGAATCATAATGCTTCTATAAGAAAATATAGGAAAACATCTTCAAGACCTGGTGGTAGGTGGTGGATTCTTAAAGGAGATTAGAGGAGGACTGAGATGGACTACTGATGCTTAATGTATGTAGAAGCTTTAATTAACTTTACTGTAAAAATGTGGAAATGTATAGAGTTGATGGTAACACATTATAGTGAATAACAGCTGGTTTACAAATAGGAATTTAGCTGGAAAGTGTAGTCTAGGAATGTAAATGTCCACTGCAAGAAAGCTAGAGAATAATCTAGGGACTGACTAACACAGTGAACCCAGAGGTGGATGAGAATTCTGGATGATGGGATATATACAAGAGTGTCTTTCTGTAAGCAAGAGCAGATGTACATCACTAGTGCAGGGTGGTGGGAATGTGGAGAAGCATGGGAAAAATACAACTGGAGTGACCTATAGATTGTGGTTACCAGCAACACTGTGATATTCATGCATCAATGCCAAACATGTATTGTGTTGATAATGGGGGAGTATGGAAAAAGTGTGCCAAATGTATGCTATGGACCATGGTTAGTGGTA
>JAQZBX010040487.1:9010-22761 GCA_029593785.1 Cabassous unicinctus | reverse complement strand
TTTTTTTTAATTAGAGAAATTGTAGGTTTACAGGAAAAAATCTTGTAAAAAATAGTGTTCTCATATATCTCCCCTCCCCTTTAGAAATACTTTGTGTTAGTGTGGTACTTTGTTATAATTGATGAAAGAATATTATAATTGTAGTATTAACTATAGTCCATAGTTTACATTAGGTTTATCTCCCCCCTAATATACCACCCTATTAATAACACCTTGTATTAGTGTAGTATATTTTTCTAATTAATGAAAGAACATTTTTATAATTGTACTAATTATAGTCCATCATTTGCAATAGGTTCACTATGTTGTACAATACTATGTTTTATCAATTTTTAGTCTGGTATCATATGTATGACCTGAAATTTTCCCTTTAACCATATTCACATATAATTCAGTGCTGTTAATTAACAATATTGTGCTGCCATTACCACCATCCATTTCCAAAACTTTACAGTCAACCCCAAATAGAAATTATGTGCAAATCAAGCATTAACTTCCTGTTCCCTACCCCCAGCCCAGCCTCTGGTAACCTGTATTCTAGATTCTAACGCTGAGTTTGCTTATTCTAATTATCTCATATCAGTGAGATCATACAATATTTGTCCTTTTGTGTCTGGCTTATTTCAAGCAAATTATGTCTTCAGGGTTCATCCATGTTATTGTGTGAAGCAGAATTTCATTCTTTTTAATGCTGAATAATATTCTGTTGTATTTATATACCACATTTTGTTTATTCATTCATCTGTTGATGGACACTTGGGTTGCTTCTATCTTTTGGCAATTATGAATAATGCCGCTATGAACATTGGTGTGCAAATATCTGTTTGAGTCCCTGCTTTCAGTTCTTTTGGGTATATACCTAGTAGAGGGATTGCTGGATCATTTGATAATTCTATACTTAGCTTTCTGAGGAACTGCCAAACTGTCTTCCATAGTGACTGCACCATATTACATTGTCATCAGCAATGAATGAGTGCTCCTATTTCTCCACATCCTCTCCATAGTGTTTTTCTTTTGGTATAAAGTTTACATACAATGAAATCTTCTTAAGTGTACATTGTGCCTTTGTTTTGCAATCTACCACAGAAGAGAAAAATTTGAAACAGCTTTTCAGTGAAATATCTCAGAAATTCAACAATAGCTGCATAAAACAATTGCAAAGCAACACTCCAAGATGGTCTTAAATACCTTTCTTCATTTTTTCATCACTAATAATTTTTTTGTTTACTATTTTCCCAGCATTTAGGATTTTCATTTGTGTTATATTAAGTTAAATTCACTTTGGGTTTTTATGTGCTTTCATCATTTATTAGCATATACTGTAGACAAGCTCTATGCTAGGATAAAAGATGATAGGATGTAAACAGTGTCTTTCTTGCTTTTTAGGCATTCCAAACTAGATATATCTCAAACTAGATTAGATTACTAATAGATACCACTGAATGCTTATGCTTAAAATTCAATAAGAAGCACTTTTACTTGCATTATTTCATTTAATCCTTATAGTAACTTAATAGATACTTTTTTCATTTTAAAAGTTAGGAAACTAGGCATGGATACATTTTCACTTTGAACCAAAGCTGTGTGACTCCAGAACTCACATTTAGCCCCCGTGTATAATACTAATTAGAAGCAGGAATGGTACCCTCTATTCCACAGTCATTAATTAAGACCTTACTTGGTTATATTTTGCTTCTTGGTCTGAATCAAATGTTTGTCTTAAGTAGAGGAATGTACATTTTTATGAACTGATCTATGAGAAGGTTTAAAAATAAACTATCTTGTATTCTTTCCATGAATAAAAATAGTCTAGCAGCTTAAAAAAGAGAAATTCTGGTATTATAACTATTGATTTAATTGCCGGCAATCAGAATAGAAGTATGATCAAGCCTATTTGATGAATTCAGCCATAATTTAACCTTTGAGTGGGGTATAGCCTTAGGATTTTTGTTTTATTATTCTAATCTATGTTACATTGTAAAGTTTAATATTCCTAGAATCGTATAATCCCTTTATTACTTTTTCACATGATATGATAAAGCAGATGTGCTTGGGTTTAATTGATTAGATATTGAATGCTTTTATTGCTAATTGGCTTTTGAGCAATTTAACAAATACCAAAAGATCAAAACCATTTTGACTTGCTATTTGCATGACTGAAAACCCTATCTGAACTTTTGAAAATATGTGACTAGCACTTAAATCATTTCATGCCAAGAATTCTACCAAGAAGAAGTGCCACTGGTTAATGGCAGCCATTGTGACAGCTGAAGTAAAAGCTTCTTGAGTTCATTTACTGAGCCAACTTTCCTCTTAGGTCAGGGAGTTGGGTAAATTCATGTATGTTTAAACCCAACAGTGTATAAGGTATTTTAAAAATGTTTCTTCACTCAGATTTCCCCCAACTGTTCATTTTATTTTATTTTTTTGTAGTGTATTTTTGTAAGTGGCATCAAATTTTAAATCATATGAAGTCAACTGCAAACAAATTTGTATTTAGAAAATCTAATTGAGTATTATGTTTCTTTTTATGTATAGGTCTTACTATTTTGGGAACTACAGGAAAATAATACATTAGGAGAAGACAGCTTTGGTCATTTAAGTGGACATGGCACAGATATCCAGCAACAACGGATTTAAACAATGTTCATCTTCATCTATGGAACCAACAAGAACAAAAGATGTGGGCAAAGAAGAAGCATTACAGATGGAAGCAGAGGCTTTAGCAAAACTGCAAAAAGATAGACAAGTGACTGATAATCAGAGAGGCTTTGAGTTGTCAAGTAGCACCAGACAAAAAGCACAAGTTCATGACAAACAGGATTGTGATCTCATGGTGTTTCCTGAATCAGATTCCCAAAAAAGAGCAGTAGACATTGATGTAGAAAAGCTTACCCAAGCTGAACTTGAGAAACTATTATTGGACGACAGTTTTGAAACTAGAAAAACACCTGTATTGCCAGTTACTCCTGTTTTGAGCCCTTCGTTTTCAGCACAATTCTATCTTAGACCTACTGTTCAGAGAGGACAGTGGCCACCTGGATTATCTGGGCCTTCCACTTATACTTTACCTTCTATTTATCCCTCAACTTACAGTAAGCAGGCTGCATTCCAGAATGGCTTCAATCAAAGAATGCCCACTTTTCCATCCACAGAACCTATATATTTAAGTCTTCCAGGACCGTCTCCATATTTTTCATATCCTTTGACACCTGTCACACCGTTTTATCCACAAGGAAGCTTACCTACCTATCATCCAGTAGTCAGTCCTGACATGGCAAAGCTATTTGACAAAATAGCTAGTACATCAGAGTTTTTAAAAAATGGAAAAGCAAGGACTGATTTGGAGATAAATTCAAAAGCCACAGTCAGTAATCTGCAGGTATCTCCCAACTCTGAGGATATCAGTAAATTCGACTGGTTAGACTTGGATCCTCTAAGTAAACTTAAGGTAGACAATATCGAAGTGTTGGATCATGAAGAAAAGAAAAATGTTCCAAGTTTGCTAGCAGAGGATCCTTGGGATGCTGTTCTTCTTGAAGAGAGATTACCAACAAGTTGTCACCTTGAAAGAAAAGTGAATGGAAAATCCCTTTCTGGGGCAACTGTAACAAGAAGCCAGTCTTTAAATATTCGAACAGCTCAGCTTACAAAAGTCCAGGGCCAAATATCTCAGGTATAGTCTTTTCTTACTAACTTCTCAAACTTAGTAGTATAAAACAGAGCTCATATTTGTGTGCATAATTTATTAGGAAAAAGAAATATTTTCATCCTGAATCTTGTTTTTTTTGTTCTAAGTGTGCTGTGATTCTTAGATTATATGGCAAAGGATTAAATGTGCTTAGGGCAGTTGAAAAATTGCTTTCTATTGATAATATTTTTTCTAGTATTATAAATTAAAAAACAAAAAAACAAAAAAAACCTCTATCCAGCTGCCACTGAGAGACAGTTAAGATAATTTTTCTTTCTCCATGTCTATTACACATGATTCTTTTTCCTCTTCTATTTTATTTTTCAGAGCCAACAAAAAATTTTGGTTTTTTTAACTCCATTATAGAAATTCTTGTGCATGTTATTTTTGTTGTTTTAAACCATGAATAAATGAATGAGTGAAAAAATCACCCCAGAGAGAAGAGAGAAGAGTCATTGAAAGGACTCTCCCTAAATACCCATATTGATAAAAATGAAGGATAGAGCAAAGCCTATATATTGTAGTTTCTGAGTTCATGTAGTGTTACTATCTGGAAAAATTAATGAAGGAGTGGGTAGGACAGGATGTTTTCCCTCAGAAGAGAGGCAGCAGGGCTTACACTTCTCCCTTTCCTACATAGTCCTTCCCTGTAGATTTGTGCTTTCCTTTTATGATAGCTCTGAATCCTGGGGAATGTTTAAGCCTCATTCTTACCTTATGGTAAATTACATCCTTCAGCTAATTAAAATAGCACTTAGCAATATTTTTGCCTTGAAAGTCAGCTAGCATTTAGGAAAGGAAGAATGAGTCTTGAATTATTTGGATAGGTTTATGTTAAAAAGTTATTTTGGTTGTCTGGGAGAGAAGGAAGCAGGTATTAAGAAGGTCTAGAAAAAAAGATGAGTAGTTTCTGTATGACTTGATCAGAATCCAGAGAAATCTTAACAAGTGCAATGTTTTTTCCATTGTATTTTGAGTACAACTCATGTTAAGAAATGCATTTTACATGGCAACCCAGTATATATTTATGTAAAATGGTCAAAAGAAATGTTTTGTGAAATTGCATTTACCCAAGAGTGATGTGTTGTAATGTTTTCTCTTCATTCTATTTCATTTTTTAAAATGTTGGTCATTACTTCGTACGTTGATTTCTTGACCCACTTTTGGGAAGACACTGACATAAAGTAATGGGCAAATTGTAACAAGATTAAACTTGGTAAAAATAAACAGAAAATTTTGAAATGCAGGGAAATATAGGAGATATAGTTAATAGTAATTTGTACATTAGTATAAATTGTGATATGGCTGTCAAAAAGGTTAAGCAATGTTTTAGGCTTCATCAGTAGAAGTAGTCGACTAATGTCAGGCAATATTGTGTTCACTGTTAGGTGCTACATTTTAAGAGAATTCATATTTATTTGTCAGTGTGAGTTTTTTGATATCCAAGGTGTCTCTGTGCACAGAAGATGATTTATAGTTATGGTTTTAAGTTAATATTTACTTTATAAAATTTACAAATAAAATCAGATTTTGTAAGCCTTTAAATTTAACTTACATAAATTTTGTATGTATTTTTTATAAAATAAGAACAGTCACCTCCTAAAGTCTTTGGTTAGTGCTCTGTCAGTATAGGTTTGAAAAACTAAATTTCCCTTAAACAACAGCTCCCATTTACAAACTTAGCAAATTTCCCCAGCATTTTAAACTATCTTAAAATTTGATACTTTAGATTTTTCTTTTGAGCACTTCAAATGCTTAAATTTACAGGGCAAACTGGTGATCTTAGCAAACGAAACCTTTCTGAGCACGTAAATAATTCCTGTAAGTATTACAATACAGTGAATATTCTCCTAAACCTTTCAATATGTTTATGAACTTAGTAAAAAAGAAAACAAAACAAAAGTAACAACTTTCAATTTTAAATTATATGGCAATTACACATTTTAAATCAGAATTATTTTCTCTTAATATTCTATGTCTTCTTGTCAAACTAAGTGGTAATTTTTATATAATAAGAACAGTCACCCCCTGAAGTATTTGCAATGAAAAAAGGAAACTTGAAGTCAAAGATCACCAAAAAGCGGAATATACCTAAGAGTGGAATTGCTGGGTCCTCTAGTAATTCTATGTTTAACTTTTTGGGGAACTGCCAAATTGTAATCCATAGTAGCTACTCCATTTTACAATCCTTTCAGCAGTGTATGAGTGTTCCAATTTCTTCACATTCTCACCTCACCAATACATATTTTCTGTTTTGTTTTATTTTGTTTTAGTTGTAGCCATCCTAGTGAGTGTCAAGTGATATCTCATTGTGGTTTTGATTTGCATTTCCCTAATGAATAATGATGTGTTGAACGTCTTTTCATGTGCTTACTGGCCATTTGTATATCGTCTTTGTAGATATGTCTGTTCAAGTCCTTTGCCCATTGTAAAATTGGGTTGCACATAGCAGCATGATTCATAATAACCAAAAAATGTGAACATACCAAATGCTCATTTATGATGCTTGGGAAATAATTGTATACAAATAAATTGTATACAATGTATACAATGGAATATTATTTAGCCATAAAAAGTAATGAATTACTGATGCATGATACAGTATGGATGAACTTTGAAAACATTAAAGGGAAAGAAGCCAGACACAGAAAGTAATTCATATGAAATGGCCAGAATGGGTATACCCATAGAGACAAGTAGATTAGTGGTTGCTGAGGACTGAAAGAATGGGGGATTGGGAGTGACTGCTTAAAGGTATGGGTTTCTTTTTGTTGTAATGAAAATGTTTTGGCATTAGATTAGATAGTGGTGATGGTTGCACAATATTCTAAATGTACCAAAGGCCACTGAATTGTACATTTAAAATGGTTAAGTGGTGATTTTATGTCATGAGAATTTTACCTCAATTAAAAAAAAAAAAGATGACATCACTGGTCTCCCTGATCCTTCCATCCTGCTGAAGCCAGGTCACTGTTGGATTTGCATCTGGGTCAGTTCTCTATTAGAGACATCTCCCACCACTACTGTGTGAGTCTCCTTTTTTATAGATTAAGCATGAGAGCAACTTCTCACTGTGGGAATAATAAGACTAGTTGGCACCACACATTCTGCATTTGGGGATGTTAGCTGTTTACAGAAATTATTTGGGAAGAGCAGCTGCCCAGAACCTGGAGATCTTGGGGGCAATGGAAAGTTGCAGTCTCTGCATCAGAGAAGAGGATGCCCCTGGTCTTGTAGAGAGTTTTGCTTGGACACAGGACTCCTGCAGGTAGAAGCAGAGTCCCTTATTGTCCAGGCAACCCAGAGAAAGCATTCAAGTCTCACTTTTCCTGCTCCTTGTATCACATCTCTTAACATTGTAGCCATAATATATAGATTATCTTGAATTTAATACAAAAATATTTATAGGGGAGTGGATGTGGCCCAAGCGGTGGAGCACCTTCTTCCCACATGGGAGGTCCCGGTTTCAGTCCCGGGTGCCTCCTAAAAGCAAACAATAAGCAAACAAATGAAAAAAAACAACTCAGGGGAGCCAATGTGCCTCAGTGGTTTAGTGCCAGCTTCTCACATATGAGGTCTGGGGTTCAATCTCCAGTTCCAGTACCTAAAAAAAAAAAAGAAAGAAACTTAAAAAAATATGTTTATAAATGACTTGGTTTATTTTATTATCTCTATATTTAATTCTAATCTTCCTAACATTGGAAAGTCATTTATACACTAAGGAAAACAGATTATCCCAGGTGAACTAAGGTTACTGTTCCAGGTGAACTGGTGTTATCATCTTAAACAAGTTGAGGTTTCTGGATAGTCAAGGGTTATTTATTATCCAGAGATCCAAGACTGGGACTCAGAACTTAAGACCTACATTTTTTTTTTTTTCTGTGCAGTTGATTTTCATAACAGTTCCTTTTTTTACAGTCACTGAGTCATTAGGGAGCTCAAAGAATCCTATGAGGCCAGAGTGATCCATCCGTATCTTACAGTAGAGGAAATTGAGATGTAAAGAAGTTAAGGAGGGCTCTCTCTGCCTAGAGGAGCCGGCACCAAATCTCGGTGCGTATTTCTGTCCTTCTTTCCCATTTCTCAGCAAGCTCTCTTCCCCCCCATCCCCCATTTCCCAATAAATTCTTTTTACTGGCCTAAGTAAAAAAAAGAAGTTAAGAGGGAGCAGATGTGGCTCAAGCAGTTGAGTGCTTGCCTCCCACATGGGAGGTTCTGGGTTCGGTTCCTCGTGCCTCCTAAAGAAAACAAACAACGAGCCGACAATGAGCAAAACAGCAAGCAAACAACGAGCAAACAGATGAGGGAGCCAACTCAGGGAGCCAGTGTGGCGCAGTGGTTGAGCACTGGCCTCCTGCATACATGGTCCTGGGTTCAATCCCTGGTCCCTGTACCTCAAAAAAAAAAAAAAAAGAAGTTAAGGAATTATTGTTAACTTTCTTGTCATAATACTGGAATTGTGGTGAGTTCTTAAGGTTTAGACATGTATATTGAAGAATTCACAAGTGAAATACAATAATGCCTGGGGTTAGCTTTAATAAAATTCAGTGCTGAGCTGGGGAAGGGAGGTTTATAGATGAAACAAGATTGACTTTATGTTGGTTTATAGATGAAACAAGATTGGTTTTATGTTGATAATTGTTGAAGCTGGTGATGGATGCATGATGTTCTTTATAGTTTGTCCACTTTTGTGTGTGTTTTAAAATTTCCATAATAAGTTAGAGATTAAGGAGAGGGCCACAGAACTATTTGCAGCTGGGTCAGTTTTCTATTGGAGGTAGCAAAGCTGTTATTCAAACTCATCTGACTCAAAACCCTCTTTAAAAAAAAAAACCCAAAACTCTACAGAGATAGTATAGAACAGGCTGATTTCAAAATAATAAGTTCCTGTCACAGGTATAGGTCAAATAGTCAATTTCCCAAACTTAGTTGTATGTCACAATGTCCTGGAGAGGTTAGGCCTACTTAGTCTTGATTTTGTGTTTGTGGTCGTAGTGGTGGTGAGGTGAGGATAGGAGTGTAGGGTGGGGAATTTTGGGGGAAAGGTACCTGTTTTTTAATTAGTTTTGTTTCAAAAAGTTCTCTAAGTGATTCTGATGTGGCCAACCTACTATTCCTTGGGCTGACATTTGGTTTGACTAGATGACTTTAATGTTTCTTCATACCTCAGGAGCCTGTGAAGTTGGGAAGGTGACATGACAAATAGCAAAATTTAAAAATAGGCAGAGTACTCTGGAAACAGTCTCTAGTATAGATTGCTAATGCTTTTGCTGCAAAACATTGCTTCCTTTTCCAGCTGCACTCTTTAGTTAAGACTGGTCACTTCTAAAGGTTTTTCAACCTTTCCTTTGGTTCGGGCAGAGGTGATACCCATGTACACTCTGTTCATTGTATCCCTGCATACAACTTTTCCTGCTTGTTTTTTTTCCTCCCAATTTGAAAGCAGTCACTATTTATTAACTGACCAGATTACAAAAATAATCATGGTAGACACCTTAATTCATCCTTCTAATAAGCCTCTTTATTGATCTGGTCTTTCCTGTTGCCAGCATCTCCTTCTACAAAATGAATGGTCTTTTTCTTTATTCCACTTCTGGGAGAAGATAATTTGAAGGGCCACAGAAAGTTGTTTGCTTCTTTGAAGTGTTTCCCAACAGTATAGATCTCATTAACCAGGTCCTTCATGCAGGTGATGCCATATTTACCAAGAAATCATGCAACCAAAGATTTATCTGTCAGGGCAATCCACTTCTTATTGATTTTGCCTTAACCACACTTATAGATCAGTTCATTCACTTACCTCAGGTTTGGGTACCCCCATGCAAAATATGGCTCCACAACTCTCAGCATGTTAACTGAGGCCTTGTTGAGCTTAACAAGGTGCCATCGAAGACTTGGCAAAGGTGAAGAAGCTGCAACACTTTCTGGACCTTTGGGCTCACACCATTGATACCTCTGATCAATGCCAGTTTGGGTTCTATAGATACATAGAAGTTACCAGCTTTTCTTGCCATTCTCGCCATTCCAATCGCAGCTCTGTTCATCTACCTATATTTCTTGTAATAGCGCTTAGCTTTTTCATAAATAAGCTTCCTTCTTGCCTTTCAAAGCATCTTTTGGGCAAACCTTCTCAAGTGCTTGATCTTCAGTTTGGCAAAATTCCTTTGCTTTTTCTTAAGGGTTTCCAGCACAGCGGGAACCTTCTTCTCTTTGATGCTTTCCATGGTTCCAGTTGGAAAAGAGGATCCTGCTTGTTTTTAATATTTGTCATAGTACCATCTTGATATTTTCTTTACTTGGTGTGTGTGTGTGGGGAGGGGAGGTCTTAAGAAAGTGTCTTATAGGAATATTGAGGATAGGTAGTGTCCTGAAGATAGGAAGAAGTTCCCCTAGCAAAATCAGGGTAATCAGGTCACACCGGAATTGCACTGAGCTGCTAGTTGCTCATACTTTGGGAATTAACAAACCAGCCTTCTGAGAAGGATCAGTATTAGCAGTTGAAACATGTTCCTGGACTTCAGTTAAAGTATAGAAGAAAGGATCAAAGGAGTAAGCAGATGGGTTATGAGACATGAATCAAAGCCAGGTAAGCAAAAATAAAATGACTTAGTCAGCTGATCAATCAGAGAATGGAGCTAGATTACTAGAATATATTACACATCAATAGCTTTTGGCATACTGTCTAAATTGAGAAGTGGCTTAGGTTACCTGCCAAGTCTTAAAGGAATCTAACTGCAACATGACTGAGGTGATGTATAGTTATTAATCATTCTATTATACTCTGCTTTATTAAAATCCCATCTAATAATTATGTTTGAGTACCACTTTCTAAGAAGAGCCACTGGGAAACTAATGTGTCGTAAAAAGAGAAGACTACAATGTTCAGGATCTAGAAACTTTGTCATTTAATGACCTGTTGAAAGGATTGGAGATATTTTGCCTGGAAAAGAGAACATTACTTGGAAATAAGTCACCCTCTGGATTTGAATTTCTTCATCTTTGAAATAAAGTTGGTTGGATTAAATAATTTCTTGAGATCCCTTTCAGGAATAATATTTAAAGTTTGGAAAGTTGCCATGTAAAAGAGGAAATAGAGTTATTTTTTAAGTTTTGCCTTTGTACGTAGGTTCTCAAACCAAGTTAGGAGTAGAATGCCTGAAAGTCATGTTTTAATAATGGTTCCTCTTTGGTTGTAAGCATTCATTCAGAAGTTTAGTATGTACTTGTTAGAAATGATGCAGAAAGAATTTTTCTATTCAAGTAAAAGTTCTAAGCCCTTTTACTAATGCAAAAATTGCTTTACTTTGTATATAAGAAAATAGTTTGGTTTGTTGTAGGTTAAAAGGGGGGAGTTAAACAGAACACTAGTAATACACTGACTTTGGAAGTCTGTGGTACAAGACATTGTCATGAAACTTAATTTTCACACACCGTTCTTCCCTCCCTATTTAAAACCTTTCCCCCCGGTTTCATATTTCTTGTTAAGAGGTTAGATTGCCTATTCTTTATAATTACTTTACATATCTAAGTGTTCATTTCCTGTCAGAATTTTGTGCTTAGTGGTAAAAACTCAAGTCAGAAGGCTGTTTTTCTTCTCACTCAGCAAACTTTCTTCCTGTTTCCTTCTAGTGTCTTGTTTTGTTAATAAAAATCTGAATGCTTTTAGTTTAAATATTTGTTACCAAATCCAGGAAAAGGAATAGTACTCAAAAAAACTGTGTCTTCTGGCAATTTAAGCTTAAATTAGACTTCTAGTTAGTAGCTATAAATTTAGCTACTTTGAGCAGATTTCAAATATTTTAGTAATCAAATTATTTTCATTGAAGTAGTTTTGTAAAGTTTGTAGATATTAACTCTTTCTAAAAGTTAATTATAAAGAAGAGGAAGATTAAACAGAACATGATTTTCATTGTCTAGCTGAGCATTGTATACTATTTGAATAGCTGACTTAAGTCTCTTTCTTAAATAAAAAAAAAATCTGAATAAAGAATTAGTCAACTTTGTTCTGAATAGAAATTGATGTATTTAATGCTTAAAGTACATTTATTGAAAACTTGGTGCTGTATTCCTTCTGATTTCTGGATAATATGGTGTATTAATCAGCCAAAGGGCTGCCGATGCAAAGTACCAGAAATCTGTTGGCTTTTTGAAGGGTATTTATTTGGGGTAAAATCTTACAGTTACAGGGCCATAAAAAATCCAACTCGAGGTTGCTTTCTTTACCAAAGTCAGTTGCCACGTGTTGAAGCAAAATGGTTGCTGATCTCTGGCTGGTGGTCTCTGCCTTCCCCTCTGGGCTTCCTATTCCTCTTTGAGCAGGGCTTCTTAACAAGGGGTCTGTGAGCTTGAATTGAAATTCAAAAATACATTATTCTTGTGGGGATGTGTTGGTACGGGTATGATATATTTATTAAATAATACACAGAATAGTGTGGCCTTAGTAAGGGGTCCGTGGTTTTCACCTTATTGGCAAAGGGGTCCATGGAACAAAAAGGTTAAGAACCCCTGCTCTTGAGGCTCTGTGGACCCAGCCTCTTGAGGCTCTATGCTCAAGTGACCCCGCAGTCGTCTTTCTCCTGCAGTAGGGTTCATTTCTTTCCGGACCTTCTATATCAGTCTCAGCTATTCTGTTCTCTTTCCAAGGTCAGCTGCAAACTATCAGGTAAATGGCTCTCTCTCCCCAGGGCTCCAGCCTCTTGTGCCTTCTCCTTTCTGCCACTGGCAGGATAAAAAATGACAGAACTCTCTCTCCTCGTGTGTGTCTCTGAGTGTCCATTTATATCAGACCCAGTAAGGGGGCGGGGACTCTACCTGAGTCATGCCCTAGTGACGTGGTTGAATCAAAAAGCCCTAAAATCTTGGGAATCATCCTGAATGACATTGCAACGACAGATATAGGCTATTCTATATCTTCCCAAAACCAACAGAATTGTGTGGGAGAGAGTGTATACTACAATGTAAACTCTAGTCTATGCTCAGTGGCAATGCCCCAAAATGTGTTTATCAATTGCAATGAATGTACCACACTAATGAAGGATGTTGTTTATGTGGGAAAATGTGAGAGGTATGGGGAGTGGGGCATATGGGAATCCCTATATTTTTAATGTAACATTTATATAATCTAAGTATCTTTAAAAAAAATACAAATATTCTCGCTGTCCTGATTTTGTGATAGTCAGGGTAGGCTAAACATTTGCTATATTAGAAACCATGCATGGGCCCCCAGACCTAGTTTTTCTCCCTAGGTCTGGTTTTTAGTATGCTGGTGATAAACTAAGCCTGATTTATTATATGACCATCCTGTATGGGAAATGACTGTAACTCTAGGTATCTTTTGTCAACCTTAAGAGATATAGTAAGGGGGTGGATGTGGCTCAAATGGTTGGGCGTCTGTCTCCCAAATGGAGGGGCCTGGGTTTGATCCCCAGGACCTCCTGATAAAAATAAAAAGGAGAAAAATATAGAAGGCATGTGGGCCGCCAGGCCCCGTAAGCGGGTGAGCCCCCCAGGTCCCATGCATGGGTGCACCACAGGCCCCGCGAGCAGGTGAGCCCCCCAGGCCCTGTGCACGGCTGTGCCAAGACGAGACGCACCAAAAAAACAGGAACTAAGGTGGCGCAGGCAGTAGGACGACTCTCTTCCACATCGGAGGTTCTGAGGATCGAATCTCAGTGAAGACAGGAGGAGAAGGATGAGAAGAGAGGGCAGGAAACGGACACAGAGAGTTGCCTAGCGAATGGACACAAAAACAGCAAAAACAGGGTGTATGTGTGGTAAAAATGGATAAAAGTAAATAAATAAATAAATACTTAAAAAAAAGTATAGGGGAGTAAGATACGGACTATAGTTAGTAGTAATACTTTGACGATGTTCTTTCATAATTCGTTAACAAATGTTTCACAACAATGCAAAGTATTTGTGGTGGGGTGATGTATGGGAGCCCTGTATGATGTTATGCATGTTTGTTTTGTAAGTTCACAATGTTTACTGAATACTTATAGTTTAAGTAAGTTCATGTATGAATGATATACTTCAATAAATTGTTTTTTTTTTTTTTAAA
>JAQZBX010040486.1:0-22651 GCA_029593785.1 Cabassous unicinctus | reverse complement strand
GCCCTGCTTCCTGTCTGTGTCCATTCGTTGGGTGATCCCCTGTGTGTTTCCTGCCTTCTCATCCTTCTCCTCCAGTCTTCACTGGGATTTGACCTAGGGACCTCCGATGTGGGAGAGAGGCACTCTGCCACCTGCAGCCTCCTCAGTTCCTGGTTCCTGGCACATCTCTTCTTGGCTCTTTCCTGTGTCTCTCCCTTCCTACGTCATCATCTTGCTGTGTGACTCAGCGGGGCCTGGCTCACTGCATGCGTGCGCACGGGCCAGTGGCTCACCTGCATGCCTTCTATTTTTATTTTACCAGGAGGTCCCGGGGTATAGCAGACGGATGCCCAACCACTTGAGTCACATCTGCCCCCAGACACTTGACTTTTTACGGCGCCAGAAGTTGGAAGCCCTATATTCATCCCTGCATGTTGGATCTATCCACCAAACAAAATTGTTCCCTCTCCTTTTCTCCCTTAACTCTTTGTACATGCTTCTCTTTTAGCATTTATCACATTATATTATTTTCATATATCTGCCTTCCTAGTCAGACTGAGCTTCTTGAGGGCAAAGGCCAAATATCATTCAACGTTGTAGCCCCAGTGCATGTAGTAGGTGGCTCTATAAAAGTTTGATTGCTGAAGGATGGATCAGTGGGCATCCTAATGAACAAATGTAGCAGTGTTATTATTAAATAACTTATTAAGCCACTGTTTGACCAGGGCAATAGTAAGGGAACTTCCTTAATGTCGTAATAATAATTGGCAATATGTCCTTAAACTCTGATACCCTTACAAAACTCTTTTGAAGATCAGCTTACAAAGCTGCAAGGGAATATAAGGAGGCATAGTGCAAAGCAGAAGCTATGTGGGAGACAGGTTTCCAGTGTAGTATATATGAGCTACTAATGGTTCCAGATCAGACTGTTCTCTTGCCAAAAGACCTCAGTAAGGTCTCTTAATGATAACTCATTCCATACAGGTATTTAGACATGATGATCTTTGTGATAACTAACTCTGGGATATAGTTTCATTATGCACCCTTCATACTTCTTATGAACTTTTCACCTGTAACAGTTTTTTTAAACCAACATAAATTGTTATATGTCTGGTAATACTTTTGTATGGTTTGGTCATAAAACTTGCAGTGTTTAAGCTTTGGGACAATTTCTTTAGACTTTATGGGAAATGCCTTAAATGTCTTGATCTCCATAAGACACATCTCTCATCCCCGAATGTGACCAAAAGAGTTCTAATTTCTGTTGATGTTTAGTTATGTGAACTTAATATGTCAAAATATGTATGAAAAAATGTGTAAATATTTAAATGAAAATTTAGTAATAGACTAGATTGTCAGTGCTGGAAAATCTTCATATAATTTCATTATATGGCATAAAACATTTTTTCCCTTCCAGGGTGCTCTGGAACAGGACTCAGATTCTCAGCTGATGGCTGTCCAATACACAGAAACCACTAGTATCAGGTAAGAAAGTGTGGAAGCTCTTGGCTAAGGAATTTTAAAATAGCCAGTATTTTATTAAAGTTGATTCACACCTCTCTTCCACCTTAAGTTTATGCTCATCTGTGACTTTTGGAATATGTATATGTATATGTATATGTATATATATGTATATGTATATGTATATGTATATAAGCATGATAGATACACTTCTGAGCAGTTGGAGAAAGCCAGATAATTTCAAAAGGCTAACTCACCCAAATTCTTAGATACAAAGGCAGAATGCTGTTCAGTCATAATTTTGCTGAGAATCTTAAATACACATAGTTCTCCTGACCTTGATTTGCATCTATTTCGTGAGGGTAGGGATAGGAGACTTATTTTTTGAGTGTGTGATATATTCTAGGTATCCTGCTGGGTACTTTACATGTATTTTCTCTTTAAATCCATATAATAACTTGAAGCATGATCCATATTTTATATTTTGAGAAACTGGGCAAATCATTTATTTGTCAGAAGTTTCAGAGTCATAGATCCAATAGTTGGTAGAGCCTGGATTTAGACCGTAGCTGTTTGACTTAAAAATGCATTTTTTACTACATAATACTAAAGGTTTCGAAAGATTCCGAAGGGAGTGCTGTACCTAGAGAGGCTTAGGTACAAGACATAGCTCACTAAAAGGAAAGATAATGTGGAGCCAATATAGTGTTATGGTAAAGACACAAGCTTTAGAGTTGGTCATAGTTCAAATCATAACTGCCGCTTTCTGTGCATACTTGAACAGGTTAACTTAAAGTTATGCTTAGTTAGGCTGCAGAGTTGATATAATGATTAAATTAGATAATATATATAAAGCACTTAGCATGGTACTTGGCACATATTAAAAGTTAAAAAAATGATAGTGATGTTGATGTGACCATATTGACCAACAGATCACCGAAGTGTAATTTGTTTCATTTTCTATCTGTAATTCTACTATACATTTAAAATTTACTATTTATTTAATATTAATTTAACAAATATTTATCTACTGTGTACCAGAGTTCCAGGCACTGAAATCTGTTTGATTCATTTTCCTATCAGCTGAGAATTCCTATTAATGGCAGTGAGCACCATATCAGTGATCATGAATGTTTAAAATGCTGAGAGCTTGTATTAGCCTATAAAAAGGGATAATTTAAGTATATTAAGTATCTATAATAACTAATAGTTTTCTATTAACCAGAATATTTTATTTAATTACTGTATGTGTATTTTTAAAATATGTCTGTATTTTTGATACATGATTATGATGGCATATTATTTCTTCATTAGTTAAAAATATTTTAATGAATTATAGTCAAAATATTATAAGCAAAAACAGCCTAGTGAGTAAATGTAATTATTTTAAAGGAAGTACATGTGACTCATTTATCATTTCCTTTTAGGTCAATCTTTTTCTCCTCTTTAGTTAGGAAAAATGAATCCCAAGTTTGATTAACACATAGAAATTTTCTCTTTGAAGAAAACTCCACAAAGGATTGCTTTAATTGTTCTGAATGTTGAGTTATTGTGCTAAACAGTAAAAGATACTGGAAATAATACTAAGAAGTATATTAATACCACTTGAGTGTATTTTTGGGGGTATGATGTTGTTTGAGGTATTATAATTTTAGTCTTTCATTTTATCAAGACACTGCACATGGTACCTTTATATCAATGCAGTTGGTGAGTGACTCCTCTATAACAAGACCTGTCCTCAGCACTTTACATATATCACATCTTTAATCCCAAAAATAGTCCTGCAAGGTTTATATGGTTATCTCCATTTTATTGATGAGGAAACTGAGCTTGTTCAGAGTGGTCGATTTTTTTCCAAGAATACCCACTTTATTACTAAAAAATTTTAAATCATGCGAATCTATGCAGAAATCTCTCTTTTCTGATACTTTTATTAATTTTACAAGCTTCACAATACACTTGACTGTCTAGTACAATTTAAAGTCTCAATTCAGAAATAAGAATTTTGGTCATAGTGAATTGGATCTTATAAATATCCTGATCTTGGGTTTTTTTTTTAAATGTTATAAAAATTACTGCCCAAGTGCTACTAATATTTTGGTTGAGAGAGATTCTTATAATTCAGACATTAATAGCTTTAGAATGGGGGGTATTTTGAGGTTACATGAAATTCTTTACTTTAAGAATACTTTCTTTTTCTTACTTTAGCAGGAACTCTGGGAATGAGCTACAAGTGTATTATGCTTCACCCAGAAGTTATCAAGACTTCTTTGAAGCAATCCGCAGAAGGGGGGATACATTTTATGTTGTGTCATTTCGAAGGGTGAGTTCATTTTTCAAAGATAAAAGCAAAACTTTGAGTATCTGCTATGACAAGACATTGGACTGAATACTGTGGAAGATACAAAGATGTGAGAGATAGGAGGAAATATATAATACGTTATGTGACTGGAACAGTCGAAGTGCTTTAGTACATTCTTGACACTGAACTGTTCAGCATTATAAAGAAGAACATGGAATTGATGTTAGGCTATTTTATATTTAGAAAATATAAACTAATTGATTTTTTAAATTAGAGAAGTTGTGGGTTTAAAGAACAGTCATGTATAAAATACAGGATTCCCATTATTAACACCTTGCATTGGTGTGGTACATTTGTTACAATTGATGAAAGCACATTTTAATAACTATACTATTAACTGTAGTCCATGATTTAACTTACTGATTTTCTCATTCCTATAGCCATACTGCTTGTTTATAACCAAAAGAGAAGTATAAAATTACATATTTCCTATTCAGGCTTTGTGGTCTTGTTCCCATTTGGTTATTGAGAAATAGACTTTCCAAATGTAGGTTTATGATGAATCATGGGCTGATTAATATATTAATTGTGAAATGTTTGGAGCTTTCATCCTGAGACTCTCTATTCCTTTTTTTCTCCCCTTTATCAGACATTTACTCTTGTTGCTGAAGAATGTGTTAGATAATCTGTCAGTTTATGTAAAAGTAAATGTTTATATAGGCCCTTTTGAATGTTAGGGTTGATTAGATTATATGGAAAGGATGCATACCTATTGACATTCTTTCTACTTTTTCTATAAAATGAAAATATATTCTTCATAAAGTTACCATGTGAATATCTCTGTTAGAGTGGTATATATTAAATATATGAATGAGTTAGATTTCCTCAGTGCTTTGTATCCTAAGCCTTTTTTATTTTTATTTTTAGAAGAATATAGGGGGTGTATAGTTAGAAATAAGCATATACTGACAATGGAGTAAACAATTCATTCTCTGATTATTTGTCACTATTCACTATCACTGAAATTCTCATTTAACTCAATTATTTTCCTAAGATAAATATCTATCAGGTCAGGATTTCAGGACCAGAGAAATTTGCCACTTGAAGACTAGGGAGATCAAAAGCATCATATATTTTCAGTTATTAACCAAATATGCAAGGAGATTTGGAATAATTTAGTAATTTATTTCTGCCTTTTCACAAAATTCACCTCACTTACCTTATTTTCTCAGACATAATTGATACAGTTCTACACTGCAACAGCCTCAAAGTTCATTTTCAGCAGCAAGGGGGCAGCTGAGAATATGGTTTCAGCAAGGCTCCAAGTGTATTGGCTGATAAAAGTATTTGCTTTATTGTTGACATGGTTATGCTTAAAGTGGGGAAAAAAGTAAACTTTTAAAAATGGGATCCAACACTATGAAGAACAGACTTGATGAGTATTAAAATGAATGTGTTGAAGTATCTGTTATGGAAATTACCACTGAAAAAAGTTAACACTAAAATAACTGAATAGTTTTTCTGAGATTCAGGATAATTTCTCCATGTTTGATCAAAACAGCATATCATTTGTTGGAAGTAGTAACTGTCAAACTGTGGATTGAAGTCATGGTTAGTAATATTTTTCCAGGAAAGAGAACAAATATTTGTTACAGAGAAAAATCCTCGCTTTAAAGGGAGTTTAGTTTTACAAAGGAAGATGAATGGTGTTATTTATATATATATATATAGGTTGCATTTTTTGCATTTGTAAAAGCTTTTTCTCATTAGTTTGCCGTGAAAAGTGCTGTTAGAAAGTTATTGATCTTTTTCCCCCCTTCCTAATCTTTTGATGTTCTAGAAAAAACTATCTTTCTTATGTTCAGGAAAATGGTAGGGATTAAATCTCACCTTCTGTTTGGACTTTTTATTTCCTCATTACTGATTTATCACATCTTGGTGCTTTATATCAAGGAAAAGTAAGGATAAACCTGAACTTAATGAGACAATATAGACAACATTATTTTTCTTTTTTCTTATTGTTGTTTTGCTTTTACAATAGGGAAAATGAACTCAGTTTTTATTATGATGACTGTAAACTCTGTTGTGGGATAGGAATTTAAGTTCTTAAATACCTGGATTGTTCTTTTGTTCTGTTAAAATGAAAATGAAGTAGATGTAATAAATTACTTCTTTTTTTTTTTTTAAAGATTTATTTATTTATTTATTCCCCCCTTGCTGCTTGTGCTGCTGTGTCCATTTGCTGCGTGTCTTCTCTGTGTCTGCTTATCTCCCCCTTGCTGTGAGGTCTTGCCGCATCAGCCCACAGCGCCGCGCGAGCCGGCCTGCCCTCACAAGGAGGCGCCGGGAAGCGAACCCGGGGCCTCTCATATGGTAAACGGGTGCTCTGTCCATTGCGCCACACCCGCTTCCTGCCGTGAGGTTGCTGCATCAGCCTGCTGCATCAGCCCACCGCACCGCTCAGGCCGGCGTGCCCTCACAAGGAGGCCTCGGGACGCAAACCCGGGCCTCCCATATGGTAAACGGGGGCTCTATCCACTGAGCCACACCCGCTTCCCAATAAATTACTTCATGCTTGTTATTCTCTTCCATCTTTCAACATAAAATATTCTCCCAGCAGTTTCATAAAAAAGATAAGTGGCATCATTTCTTGTGCAGAAGGATGTAGATTTTCTACCCCACTTAGAGTTGTAATTTCATTGGCAGAGAGAAATCATTGTAATTGATAGTGTATATTTGCATTGGAAAATCAGAAATAAAGATTCTGAAGCTCTAGGTTTCTGCTAAACATAAGCTAGACATTTAAAACAGAGCCAATACTTAAGCTATATAAATAAAATATAGCTTTATTTTATAATTGGACATGTATTTATTTATTTTAAATATATTTTTTATTTTTTCTAAAAGATACTTAGGGGAAGCAGCTGTGACTCAAGCAATTGAGCTCCCATTTACCATATGGAGGATCTGGGTTCGATCCCCAGGACCTCCTGGTAAAAAGAAGAAAAAAGGCGTCCCAGACCCACATGGTACAGAGAGGCGCAGGCCCCCGTGCGGCGAAGTGACACACCAAAAAGACAATGACACAACCAGATAGGAAAGAAAAAAAAAAGATACTTAGATTACATGGAATGTTAATTTAAAAAATGTAAGGGGTTCCATATGCCCCCCTCCCCACACCTCCCCTTTTCCCCATGTTAACAGCTTCTTTCATTAGTGTGTACATTCATTGCGATTGATGAATACATTTTGGAGCATTGCCACTAAGCATGGATTATTGTTGTTATACTCTCCCACTCAATTCTGTAGGTTATGGCAGGATATATAATGGCCTGTATCTATCATTGCAGTGCCATTCAGGACGATTCCAAGTCCCGAAAATGCCCCCATATTACACCTCTTTTTCCCTTTCCCTGCCTTCAGCACCTCCAGTGGCCACTGTCTCCACATCAATGATATAATTTCTTCCAGTGCTAGAATCACAATAAATCTAAAGTAGAATACCAGTAAGTCCACTCTACTTCAGAGTTCATTCCCCAATCCTGAATATTCTGGGATGGTGATGCCCACTCCACCTCTAATTGAGAGGGGCCTTCGATCCCATACAGTTGATGGATGGGACTCTCTTGCTTGCAGTTGCAGACTCTCTATGTTCCTTGGTATGGTGGTTGTCCATCCTCACCTCCTTGTTAGTTGTCCTGGGTGAGTCCAATGAACTGGAGAGTAGGTGTTGCAACTCCGCTGAGGCACAGGGCCCAGCTGGCACATGGACAGCACAAAGATTCAAATCTCTTGGATGTACACCTGCCAACTCCAGCACCAACTATAGGTTCAAATAGAAGGGACAGGGACATGTATTTAACAAAATAATTTAATGTCTAAAAAAGCTGTGGTCATTGTGTTTGGAGTTACCTATTATATATTATTATTAGTTAATGTTCCAGTTGTCTTTCATATTTAAACTCCTTCATACCCAACACTCCTGCAGCCATTCATCTCATTAAAGTTGAAGTGCTGAAATGATTTACTCCATAGCAGATTCTCTCTTGGATAACTTTTGAGTTCCTGTTATAAGTCAACAAGAAAAAATGCTTGTGAACCCAGTAATCCTGACCAAAGTTCAAAACCTTTTTCTGTTCTTTTGACTTTCCTTTAAGTTTTTACCTCCAGCACAGTAACCTAATTTACTCTCCTTGTTTAGTTCCAGGTATTCATAACCTTTCCTATAAGTATTTTGTCTTTTTCTCCTCTCCCTGACTTCTTCTGGTATTATTTGGAGGGTGGGAGGTGGGGAAAAAAACTTTTTTCCAAACTTCCAAGTCACTTTAAGTGTGATATATCTGATACATTAATTTAAAAATGAGTTTGTTCTTTTTTCTTTTTATGCTTTCATGTGATAATCTATTTAGGGAGGGAGGGGTGGATTAAAGAATGTAACAAAATGAATTCAAGAGCATGAGACAGAAACAAATACTCAGTAAAGCTCAAGTAAAGTTATATTTGAAAATGTTTCCAAAGGGAGAGAAAAGACAACATGGAGAAGAAAGGTGGGAAAATGGTATTTACTTTATCTATAACTCCAATAAACATTGAAATACCATCCTTATATGCTGCTCTCTCATCCATTTATATCTAGAGAAAGGTATTTTTTATTTTCTAGGGCAATTTCCCATTAAGAACTGGTTCTCTTGATTCAGATGGCTGTGAATTTTAGTTTGCCGTATTATCTCCACTCTTGTTTGATATTTGCTTTTCAAATGAGGTGGATATCTACTTTTGGGAACCTTTTCATTTCTTTTATTTTCTGTTTAGTACCTGTCCCTCAAATCAAAAGTAGACATCTAAAAGTGTATTTTCACCTATTTCAAATATGTATATTATGTAACAGGATGTCTCAGAGATGTTTCTCTCTTCCTCTCTCTGAGTACCATATGTATTCTAGATATGGTACCATATTTGAGAATTTCATTCCTTATTGGTCTCTTACAAAAAATGTACTAGCAGTATCACATATATGGCAGGGATTGTAAGGAAAGGCCTACTTGATCATCTTAAATTATAGGGATTTATAAGATACGGGGAATTGAGGAAGCACAGGAAACTGGCTCAGCAGGTAAATAGTCCCTCTGTGTTTGTGCTTCATCACCTGGAATGTACAGTAGTCCTCGTGGGGAACTGGAATAGTGGCTCATTGTCATTCCTTATTCAACAACAGCTCCAGTGGTTCCACCGTAGTCCTTTTCACACATTGCTTAATTAACCCACCACTACCCCCTAACAGAAGGAGAATCTGATTGGGGGTAGTCAGTCACCATCCTATAAGTAGAATTGCTATGGCAGTGTTGACTTATGATCATGGTCCATTCATTTGTGACCAGGGAAATGGAGTTGGTTTCATTAAATGCATTTTTTTTACTTTGTAAACCAGCAAATTCATGCAGAAAACAGAGTCTGGGGCTACTCTTCTCAGAAAATGATGTGATAGGACCATAGAGTGTCATAATCTGTTAAAAAATCTCTTTTGTATTTATCACTAATTTTTTTATCTAAAAGTCTCATCTACATTGTAGGCCTTCTAAAGGCAGTCGTGTCATATGCTTTTTAATATCACCCTTGATACTCAGCACAATGCCAACTACTTAGTGTTTATTGAACAGAATAATTTTAGGTATAGTTCACTAAGAGAAATCACAGGTGATGGAATTTCATTGTTTTTCATAATTATTTAAAGGATACCTTTACATCTGTTTTGCTTAAAGGAATTTGAATCTATTTTACTGATTCAAGAAAAAAGCAGAAAGTTCATTTAGAGAGAACTTCTTTTTGTACATTTATGGTTGTACTAACTAGAGATGCATCAGCTTTATTTCCTGTCCCTGAATCAAATCTCTAGAGCTTCAGAAACTACCTGGATAGAGCCCCCGTTTACCATATGGGAGGCCCGGGTTCGCGTCCCGAGGCCTCCTTGTGAGGGCGCGCCGGCCTGAGAGGTCTGAGCGGTGCGGTGGGCTGATGCAGCAACCTCACGGCAGGAAGCGGGTGTGGCGCAATGGATAGAGACCCATTTACCATGTGAGAGGCCCCGGGTTCGCTTCCCGGCGCCTCCTTGTGAGGGCAGGCCGGCTGGCGCGGCGCCGTGGGCTGATGCGGCAAGACCTCACAGCAAGGGGGAGATAAGCAGACACAGAGAAGACACGCAGCAAATGGACACAGCAGCACAAGCAGCAAGGGGGGGATAAATAAAAAAGAAAAAAAAAAGAAACTACCTGGGTGAAATATTTAGCAGCTTTTTAGATCATTAGATAGAGCTTTGAATTACTTGCATCCTCTTTCTTTAATATTTGGCAGAAACATCTTGGGATGGCTATTTGTTAGACTTCGCTGCTTTCTTTTGTTGAGAAGGGATGATGTCTGGTATCTGTACACATTTAAGTAGCATAAGCCAGAAACTTTAAAAGAGAAGCTGTGGGAAATGCTCAGATTATTGCAGAAATGTTGACAGGTGGTGTTATTTGTTCAAAATGTCTTGTCAGAGCTTTGTTCCTGTGGATGACCATCACAGACTAGCAATCATATTTCCTAAGTCAATACCAAGATTAATCCATGCTTAGAAAAATGGCATGATATTTTCTATTTTCTTAATGGTATTTTTTATTCCTTAGATCTTTTTTTGGTGTGTCTGTGTATAAAATCTTCAGAAGCTGGAGGAATTCCCTTAGTAATCAAAGGAAATCAGTTTTTTCATTCTACTTCAAAAGGCTCCTATTTTTGTTTCTAGACTTCACATGAGCATACACATGGATCTTAGAATTTGACCGCTTTCTTATCCCTACTTTCACGGTCTTTCAACCAAATTCTTTTCTAGCTAGAAAAAAAAGTGAGCAAATGAGTGGGGAAAGATACATGTACTTAAAAATAAGTTTTACCTCAGAAAAGATACTTTTTAAAAACCGTTCTTTAAGAAGGCTTATTTCTAATTTTTAATTTACTTTGAAATACACTTTCTCATTCAGGTCTCTCTTAGTTTACTGGGTGCTAAATTCAAATACCATGAAATTAGATGGCTTTAAACAACAGATATTTATTGGCTCATAATTTTGAGGCTAGGAAAAGTCCAAAATCAAGGCATCACAAGGTGATGCTTTCTCCCAAAAGACTGGCATTCTGGGGCTGGCTGCCCATGATCCTTGGTCCTTGGCTTTTCTGTCACATGGCAATGCACATGGCAGCCTCTCCTGGCTTCTCCTTTCTCTGCTGGCTTCCACTGACTTCCAGCTTCTGGCTGCTCCTTGAGGCTTTCTCTTTCTCTGTGGCCTTCCCTTCAAGACCTTCAGTAATA
Organism: Cabassous unicinctus; assembly: GCA_029593785.1. Taxonomy (NCBI): domain Eukaryota; kingdom Metazoa; phylum Chordata; class Mammalia; order Cingulata; family Chlamyphoridae; genus Cabassous; species Cabassous unicinctus. The sequence goes on along the minus strand of JAQZBX010040486.1, from coordinate 11,570 downwards.
GGATTTAGATCCATTCTGATTCATATGGGTCACATCTTAACTGAAGTAGCCTTATTAAAGGTTCCTATTTACAAATGTTTATATCCACAGGAATGGATTAAGTTTGAGAATATATTTTTCTGGAGTACATAACTCCAAGCCACCAAAATGCCTGTGGTACATTATACAAAATAGAACAGAGTTGTCTGACTATCTGTTTAACCTTAGTTAATGGTTACATCAGTAACATTCTCATTATATATCCATTTACTGCTTCATCTCATTTATATATATATATATATAAACACTAAAACCTTTAATGTATACAGCATTTATGGTTTACAAACCCTTTTTACATATATATCTCATTAGTTCCTTATATATAATAAAGTAAGTATTCTTGGTCCTCTTTTATAGATGAAAAACTGAGGCAAAGAGAAGTTAAGTGGCTTGTCCAAGGACACAAAATAGTAAGCAATAGAACTAGGACAATAACTGAGGTATTCTAATTTAAGGCAATGATATTTTTCTTTACATTCTGGTACTTTTGATTATATTGCAAAATATATAAATAGCAAAATTACTCTAGCCCTCCAACACCAACCATGTTTCTTTGACAAACCTGATGGTCAGTTTTATTGGAGATATTTCATAACAATTAAAAACATGTTCCATTTGTTTATTACCTGATTGTAAATCAAGCACTCTATTAGGTTATACTTTCATAATACTAAAGAATAACCTAGTGGTCTGAAAGATTATAATATAGCCTCAGATTTCAAACCAGGGAATAGAATAAATAGGCCTCAACAGTTTCTGGTTTCTTTTTAAATAATATCTGAAATTCCCAACATGTTGGAGATATATATATATATTTGCTGTGTTTTAAAAAGGAAGTAGTTTAGCCAAAATAGATGCTATTTTAATCATGGGTTCTCTAGAATTTCTTTTAGAGAAGAGTGTTTTTGTGTGAATGGATTTTATTATGGATTCTGTATGTGGCATGTCAGATCCTTGAGATCAGAAGCTTTTGATCATAAATCCCTTGTTAAATATGAGTTATTGTTGTGTGGTTTTAAGGGATTCAGTCATTTGTCCCTTGGCACTATAACAGATTGCTAGCTAACATAAATTTTTTTTTTCTATTTAGACTTTTCAGTTGTAAATGCTAAACTTGTTTTATGTTTGGAAAATGATTGTTCAATAACCTCTATACCTAGACTTGTATATACAATAGCCATGGACACAAAGAATTTATTATAACTCATGAATAATATCAAGTCTTCAAAATTCTCAGGGCCAATTCATCTGAGTCATTTAATGTTATTATTGATATAGTTGGATTTGCATCTGCCATAGTTTTTTCCTATATCTCATTTTTTAAAATTTCTCTATTTCTCCTTTACTGCTTTCTTTTGCATTAAGTGAATATTGTTGAGGTTCTTTATAGTGGTTGCTCTAGGGTTTACATATACATCTTATCAGAATTAGCTTTAGATTTATAGTAACTCAGTTCCATTGAAGTATAGAAATGCTACTCCTCTATAGCCCTATTCCCCACTTTTTGGGTATTAATATTATGCATATTACATTTTTCAATGTTAGAAACCCAACAGTACATTGTTATTATTACTCTGTCATCTGTAGTTATTTTCTTAACTCAATACAGCTTTGCACTTTTACTGATAAATATATCACACATATTTTATGTTTTTATAGGTTATAGGCCCAACAGTATATTATGTATATGTATGATTTTATATAATTGATATTTAAATAGTAAAAAGAAAAAAGGAGAAAAATCTGCTTTTAAACTGTCTTGATAATTGCATAATTACCTCTACTGGTGTTTTTTTTTCCTGTGGATCAAATTACCATCTTGGGTCACTTGCTTTCAATTTGAAGAACTTCCTTTAGTATTTCTTATAAGGCAAGTCTGCTAGCAAGAAATTCTCTCTGTTTTTATGTGGGAACATCTTTATTTCCTTCATTTTTGAAAGATCCCTTTGTTGGTTATAGGATTCTTGGTTGACACTTTTTTGTTTGAGCACTTTGAATATATGATCCCACTGCTTTCTGGCCTCTATTTTTTTATACCAAGAAATTAAGCTGCTAATCTACTTGGATTCCCTTGTAAGTAATGAGTCATTTTTGTCTTGCTGCTTTCAAAATTTTTTCCTTGTCTTTGACTTTCAGCATTTTCCTGTGTTTGTGGGTCTCTTTGCATTCATCCTAGTTGGAATTTGTCAAGCTTCCTAAATGTGTAGGTTATTGCTTTTCAATAAATTTGGGGAGTTTTCAGCCATTATTTCTTTAAATATTTTTCTGCACCTGTCTCACTCCTCTCCTTTTGGTACTTCCATTACATATATGTTGGTGTGTTTAATGGAATCCCACATTTCTCAGAAGTTCTTTTCATTTTTCTTTGTTCTTTTTCTCTCTTCTTTGGCTTAGATAATCTTATCAATTTATTTTCAAGTTCACTTATGTTTTCTTCTGCCAATTCAAATCCACTGGTGAGCCCTTCTAGTGAATTTTTATTTCAGTTATTGTACTTTCCAATTCCAGAATTTCCATTTGATTTTTTAATAAGTTCTGTCTCTTTACTGATATTCTCTATTTGATATGAATTGTCAACAACCTCTTTTTACTTCTTTAATTATGGTTTCCTTTAATTCTATGTACATACTTATAATGGCTTTTCTTTTTTTTTTTTTAGGAGGTACCAAGTTTTGAACCTGGGACCCCATACTTGTGAAGCAGTTGCTTAACCACTGAGCTATATCTGCTCTCTTATAATGGCTATTTTGAAGTCTTATTCTGATAAAGCTGACATCTGGTCACTCTCACAGGCAGTTTCTGTTAACTGTTTTTTTTTCTGGTGAAAACTGGATGATGCTTTCCTGTTTCTTTGCATGACTTTTAATTTTTTGTTAGAAACTGGACATTTTATAAAATAATATATTGTAGCAACTGCATACTGCTCTTCCTCCCCAGACTTGTTATTGTTATTTGCTTATTTGTTTAGTGACCTGCTGTATTATTTTAGTGTAGTCTATTTACCCTTCCACCATGTTAAGCATCTGATATTGTTCCTCAGGGAGGGCCAGGTTTGGATATGCCCACAATCACTTTGAGATAATAGTGGTTTTGGTAGGGCATTCTTCCTGTTTTTCTCTGAGCACATCCAGTTTTTAAATTGCACTAATTGCCAGATTCTCGTGCAACTGTTTTCAAATATGCCCTGGGCATACATTGCTCTATCAACTAATCCATTTAAATTCTGGCTCCTTTGAAAGAACAGTTTCTAGAGTAGTGTTTGCTATTTGTTTTAAACCAGGAGGCTTCCTCCAATCTTTCTTATTCCCTGGTTCTCTCCTGCAAACTAGCTATCCTACAGTTAAGCCTGTACCTTGGGTCTTTTCCTAATTGCCTTTTACTGTAACCTCTATTTAAGCTTGAACTTTTCCATGTTCTGGTACAAGTTAAGTCAGTTCCTTTGGGAAGAGATTTTTGAACTCTCTGTTTTATGGCTTGCCTCTCCTCTAGGCAAAATCTTTAACTAAGCAAGGGCTTTCTGGACTTTGGATTGGATTGTTTACCCCAGTTTGAACATGTTCTTGTCCATGGGCTGCATTCTGGTGATTGTGGACCCATTGTAATAGGGTCTCTTTAATATGCTATTTCAGTTAATTTATGGTCAATTGAATCAGGTTGTGGTTTAATCCATATTATGGGAGTCCTTTATAAGTAGAATGAAATTCAGATATATATACAGAAAGCCACAGGAAGAAGCTGGAAGTCAACAGAACCCAGAGAGGAAAAAGGAGAAGACATCACCATGTGCACTGCAATGTAACAGAAAAGCTAGGGACCACAGATCGCTGGCAGCCAGCCCCAGAACACCACAGTCTTCAGGGAGAAAATGTTACCTTGCTGCTACCTCAATTTTGGACTTCTCATAGCTTCAAAACTGTGAGCCAATGAATTCCAATTGTTTAAGCCAACCCTTTGTATGATTGTGTGGTGTTTGTTTTAGTAGCTAGGAAACTAAGATAGGGATAATGGCAAGCTTCTAGTGGCAAGCTTCTAGTGACACCACCACTCTACTATCTGAGTGCTTGGTGGAGGGGAAGGGGCAGATTCCCAGCTTGCCTTTCCTAATGTGAAACCACTGCCTCACAAGCTGGGGCAAGAGAGATAAGGATCTCAGTCTTTTCAGCATACTTTGGCCAAAGTAAAGCTCCCTGTTCCACTAGTGGGAGGACGGCAGCAGAAGGGAGCTCCTGCCTCTCAACCACCCTTGCTTAGGACTTTACCTCAGCAACAGGTAGCTGGGGACAGGATGAGAAAAGTTGACATCCTCCTCTAGGAAGAAGGCCCTCTGACTGGAAGCTGGGCAGGGAGAAGGGAGCCCCCTATATTCTTGGCTGCAGCAAAGTCAGAAGATTGTCTCTGCCTTGTTGGATTGGGAGGAAAGGGAGGGAGACACTTCCTTTTTTACCAAATTTTCATAGATTTTCTTCAATAGATATTTTGTCATTGGCTATTTGCCCTTTGGACCATTACTGAAGGAAATAGTTGTTTGTATTATTTTTCAAGAGTTTCACTGGAGAGCAGGTCAGTGGAGCTCCTCACATAGTTAAGCCATTAAAATTGATAGTATAACTTTGTATGCTATGCAGTTGTGTTTTTTTTTTTACGGTGAAGATTAGGTTGTTTTTTTTTGTTTGTTTGTTTTTTTAAAAAAAACATATATAACAGCTTTATTGAGGAATAATTGAAATATGACTGCACATCTTTAATTGCATACTTGATAAGTTTTGACATATATACATCCATAAAACCATCACCACAGTCAAGATAATAAGCATGTCCATCATACCCAAAAGTTTTAAGTTTCCTCCTGACCCTTTGTAATCCCTCCTTGCCAATTCTCTTCCTTGTCACTAGGCAACCACTGATCTAATTTATTAATCTAAATTAGTTTGCATTTTCTAAAATTTTTATAAAATGTCATATATTATATACTTTTGTTTTCTTTTATTCAGCATAATTATTTTGAGATTCATCCATGTAGTTGCTTGTATCAGTAGTTAATTCTCTTTTTTCTTTCAAGCCATACAGAATAAATGTTTAATACATGCTCACCATTATTTTTGAGAATCAGTTTTTTTTACTATTTGAAAAGGAAGATCATAATAGCTTTTCAATTGAAACAGCCCATGTGTGTGAAAGTCATTTAAAAATATAAACATGCAAGGTAGTAGTATTGTTGGGTGCCTTCTGTTCACTTTTAAAAAATTTAATATATATTTTTTATTAGAGAAGTTGTGAGTTTACAAAACAATCATGCATAATGTGCAGAATTCCCATACATCACCCCTCTACCAACACCTTGCATTGTTGTGGAACATTTGTTATAGATTATTAAAGAACGTCATCAGACTATTACCACTAACTGTGGTCCATAGCTTACATTTGATATATTTTTCCATACACCCCTATTATTAACATCATGTACTAGTATTGTCCATTTGTTATAGTTCATGAGAGAACACTCTCATATTTGTACTGTTAACTACAGTCCATCTTCCACCACATGGTTCACTGTGTTACACAGTTCCATGCCTTGGACAGTCTATCCAAAGTGTACACTCATTGGCTCTCACTTTTATCATAGAGTTGTGCAGTCATCACCTCAATAAATTTTTGAATGTTTTCCTTAATCCAAAGGAAAAAAATCCCATACTCCCCTATTACTGACCCTTAGTGTTGATATAATACCTTCTTTGACATTGATGCAAATATATTACAATATTGCTGTTAACAATATTGCTGTTAACAATATTGCTGTTAACAATGTCCATAAGTTACATTAATTGTATTTTCCCATGCATCACCATATTACCACTTGTAATAGGTGAAGTACATTTATTCTAGTTCATAAAAGAACATTTTCATATTTGTACTATTAACCCACAATCCTCATCCACTTCAGGGTTCACTATGTTATTCAGTCCCTAGATTATTCTCTAGATTTTTTTCAAGTGACATTTACGTCCCTAAACTACCCCTTTCAGCCACAATCCCATTTATAAACCAACCATGTTAGTTATACTCACTATAATGTGTTACCATAAACTCTTATCAATTTCCAGTTTTATAAGTCAAGCTAATTAAAAATTTTATATACATTAAGCATCAATACTCCCTCTCAGCCCTCATTCTATCTCCTATTATTAACCTATACTCTAGGTTTTAACTCCATGTGTTTATTCTTCGTATTTAGCTCATATTAGTGAGACCATACAATATTTGTTCTTTTGTGTCTGGCTTATTTCACTCCACATAATGTCCTCAAGGTTCATCCATGTTATCATAGGTGTCCCAATTTCATTCTTACAGCAGCATAGTATTCCATTGTATATCTGTACCACATTAGGTTGTTCATTCCTTGGTTAATGGACACTTGGGTTGTTTCCATCTTTTGAAAATTGTTAATAATGCTGCTATGAACATCAGTGTGCAAATGTGTGTTCGTGTCTCTGTTTTCACTTCTGGATATATTCCTAGTAGAGGGATTGCTGGATCATACAGAAGTTTTATATTTAGCTTCCGGAGGAACTGCCAAACTGTCTTCCACAGAGTCTGTAACATTCTACATTCCCATCAACAGTGAAGGAGTGTTCTATTTCTCCACACTCTCTCCAGCACTTGTTTTCTGTTTTGTTTTGTTTTTTTTAAACAATGGCCATTCTATGAGGTGTGAAATGATATCTCATTGTAGTTTTGCTAGTGATATTGAACATTTTTTATGTGCTTTTTCACCATTTATATTTCCTCTTTTCACCAATTTTATTTTTTTGTTGTTCTTTGGTTTATTTATTTATTTATTTTTGTGATTTTTTTTGTTGTTGTTGTTGTTGCCCATTTTAAAATTGGATTGCTTGCCCTTTTATTGTTGAGTTGTATGATCTCTTTATATAGCATGGAAATCAAACCCTTACTGGGTATGTAGTTTGCAAATATTTTCTCCCATTGAGTGGGCTGCCTTTGATAAAGTCCTTTGAAGTACAAAAGTGTTTATTTTTGAGGAGGTCCCATTTATCCATTTTTTCTTTCATTGCTCATACTTTTGGTGCAAGTTTTAAGAAACACCACTTATCAACAAGTCTTGAAGATGTTTCTGTACATTTTCTTCTAGGAGTTTAATGGTTTTGGCCTTTATATTTACGTCTTTGATCCATTTTGAGTTAATTTTTGAATAAGGTATGAGATAGAGGTCCTTTTTCTTTCTTTTGACTATGGGTATCCAGTTCTCACAGTACCATTTGTTGAATAGACTCTTCTGTCCCAGCTGGTCGGCTTGACAGTGTTGTCAAAAATCACTTGACCATAGATGTGAGGGTCTGTTTCTGAACCATCAACTTGGTTCCATTGGTCTACAAGTCTATCTTTATGCCAGTACCATGTTCTTTTTACCACTGTAGCTAGGTAATATGACTTAAAGCCTGGAATTGAGAGTCCTCCAACTTCATTCTGCCTTTTTAAGATGTCTCTGACTTTTGGGGGCCCATACCCTTCCAAATAAATTTGATAGTTGGGTTTTCCATTTCTGCAAAAAAGGCTGTTGTAATATTTATTGTGATTGCATTGACTCTGTATATCAATTTCTGACTTCTTTGGAAATAGTTTGCTGTTCTTTTTCTGGTTCCCCCAGATGTGGAGTTAGATCATTGATTTTAGGTCTTTCTTCTTTTTAATGTATGTATTTAGGGCTATAAATTTCCCTTTTAGCACTGCCTTCACTGCATCCATAGGTCTGCTATGTTGTGTTCTAGTTTTCATTCATCTGTAAATATTTACTGATTTCTCTTGCAGTGCCTTCTTCGATGTACTGATTATTTAAGAGTGTGTTAATCTCCATATATTTGTGAATTTTCCCTTTTTCTGCCTATTGTTGATTTCTAACTTTATTCCCTTATGATCAGAGAAGGTGCTTTGTATAATTTTGATCTTTTTAAATTTATTGAGGTCTGTTTTGTGATCCAACATATGATCTATCCTGGAGAAAGATCCATGAGCACTTGAGAAGAATGTTTATCTTGCTATTTTGAGGTGCAGTCTTCTGTAAATATCTATTAGATTTAGTTCATTTATCATATTATTCAGATTCTCTGTTTCTTTATTGATCCTCTGTCCAATGATGAAAGTGATGTATTGAAGTCTCCAACTATTGTAGAGATATCTATTTCGCCTTTCAGTTTGGCCAGTGTTTGCCTCGTGTAATTTGGGGCATCCTGGTTGTATTAGTCAGCCAAAGGGGTGCTGATGCAAAATACCAATAATCGGTTGGTTTTTATAAAGGGTATTTATTTGGGGTAGAAGCTTATAGTTACCAGGCCATAAAGCATAAGTTTCTTCCCTCACCAAAGTCCATTGCCATGTTTTGGGGCAAGATGGCTGCCGACATCTGCCAAGAGTTCAGGCTTCTTGGGTTCCTCTCTTCCCGGGGCTTGCCTCTCTCTGGGCTTAGGCTTTGCTTTTCTCCTCAAGGCCAGCTGTAGACTATCAGGCGAATGGCTCGGCTCTTCCCAGGGTCTTTTCTTCCTCCTCACGACCAAGCTCCTCTGTGTGCTTCCTTCCCCAGGCTCCAGCATTAAAACTCAGCTTCAGAACTCTAACTCAAAAACTTCAACTTTGTCCTTTGCCATGTCTTTTATCTTTGAGACCCCACCCACCAAGGAGCGGGGCTCAACACCCTACTGATGTGGCTTAATCAAAGCCCTAATCATAACTTAATCATGCCCAGATGAACAGACCAGTTTACAAGCATAATCCAATATCTATTTTTGGAATTCATAACTATATCAAACTGCCAAACTGCTATACTGGTTAACTGCCTATACATTTATGATTATTTCTTCCTGGTGAATTTCCTTTTATTAATATATAATAATGTCCATCCTTGTCCCCAATAACAGCTTTACTATCATTTATACTATTTATTTATCATTTGATATAAGTATAGCTACTCCAGCTTTTTTTTGTTTGTTTGTTACTGCATGTGTAGAATGGCTTTTTCCAGACTTTCATTTTCAGTCTATTAGCATCCTTGGGTCTAAGGATGGTCTCTTGTAGACAGCATATAGAAGGCTCATATTTTCTTATCCATTCCACCAGCCTGTGTCTTTTGATTGGGGCGTTTAATCCATTGATATTCAATGTTATTACTGTAAAGGCAGTTCTTACTCCACCCATTTTGACCTTTGGGTTTTATCTGTCATATCTTATTTTCACCACTCTTGTTACACTTTCAGTTACTTTAACTGATATAATCTTTATTTCTAGATTCGCTTCCAAGCCTCTTGCTCCTGTCTTTTCTTTTCAGGCTTTAGCACTCCCTTTAGTATTTCCTGCAAAGCTGGTCTCTTGGTTACAAACTCTCTCAGTTTTTGTTTATCTGTGAATATTCTAAAGTCATCCTCACTTTTGAAAGACAATCTTGTTGGATATAAGATTCTTGGCTGGCAGTTTTTCTCTTTCAGTGTCTTATATATATCATATCACTGCCTTCTTGCCTCCATAGTTTCTGAAGAGAAATCACCATTTAATCTTATCGAGCATCCCTTGTATGTGATGAATCGCTTTTCTCTTGCTGCTCTCAGGATTCTCTCTTTATCTTTGGCTTTTGATATTTGGATTAGTGTGTGTCTTGGAGTAGGTCTATTTGGATATATTTGGATGGGAGTACATTGTGCTTCTTAGACACAGATATCTTTGTCCTTCAAAGGGTTGGAAAATTTTCTACCATTATTCCCTCAAATATTCCTTCTGCCCATTTTCTCTTCTCATTCTGGGACACCGATAACACGTATGTTTCCATGTCTCTTGTCATTTAGTTTCCTGAGACCCTTTTCAATTTTTTCATTTCTTTTCTTCATCTCTTCTTCTGTATGTTTGCTTTTGGAGGCTCTGTTTTCCAGCTCACTAATCCTTTCTTCTGCCTCTCCAAATCTGCTCTTATATACCTCCGGTGTATTTTTTTAAAAGATTTATTTTATTTATTTATTTCTCCCCATCCCATCATTGTTTGCATTTGCTGTGTCTGTCTGTTGTGTGCTGGTCTTCTTTTTTTAGGAGGCACTGGAGACTGAACCTGGGACCTCCCATGTGGGAGGGAGGCGCCTAATTGCTTGAGCCACCTCCACTCCCTGCTTTGTTATGTCTCTCATTATGTTTTCCTCCGTGTGTCTCTTGTTGCTTCAGCTCGCTGTGCCAGCCCATCGCGTCAGCTCTCTGTCTTGCTTATCTTCTTTAGGAGGCACCGAGAACCAAACCCAGACCTCCAGTGTGGTAGGCAGGAGCTCAGTCACTTGCGCCATATCCACTTCCCACCTCCAGTGTAAAAATTTCATTTATTGTGCCTTTCATTCCCATGAGATCTGCTTTTTTTCTATGTATGCTTTCAAATCCTTCGTTTTTTCCCAGTGTCTTCTTAACATCCTTAATCTCTTTAGCCATCTCATTGAATTTTTAAGGAGATTTGTTTGAACATCTATGATGAATTGTCTCAATTCCTTTATGTCATCTAGAGGCTGAGCTTGTTCCTTTGGCTGTACCTTCTTTTTCCTTTTTTTAAACAAATAAATTTTATTGGTACATATTAATAAAGCATAAAATTCATCCAATATGTACAATCAATGCTATTTGGTATAATCACATAGTTGTGCATTCATCACTTCAATCATTATTAGAGCATTTTCATTATTTCAATAATAATAATAATAGACAAGTAAACAAGAGAATTCTTCACCTTTCAATCTCTTTATGTTTCCCCTGCTGTACATAGCTATTTCTGTCTATTCTTGCAGTTATTTATTTATTTACTTAGCAGATTTATTGAGATATATTCACATACCATAAGATCTATCCAAAGTGTATAATCAATGGCTTTTGGTATAATCACAATGTTGTGCATTCATCACCACAAAAATTTTTAGAACCATTTCATTACTCCAAAAAGAAAGATTGCACACCCCTTAGCATGCCTTCCCCAGCCCTACATAACCACCAATCTAATTACATCTTTATAAATTGATTTATATTTATATTTCATATAAATGGAATCTTACAATATGTCACACAATATATTTAGTTCATAGTAACATACAGAATTTGTTCTTTTGTGTCTGGCTTGCTTTACTCACCATAATGTCCTCCAGGTTCAACCATGTTGTCATATGCTTTACAACTTCATTTCTTCTTAGAACTGCATAATATTCCATCCTGTGAATACACCAGTTTGTTTATCCATTGATCGGTTGATGGAAGCCTAGGTTGTTTCCAGCTCTTGACAATCGTGAATAACGCCTGTTCCACTAGTAGGACAGATGTCTGTCTGTGTCACTGCTCTCAGTTCTTCTGAGTATATACCCAATAGTGGTATCGCAGGGTCATGTGGCAAATCTATATTCAACTTCTTTAGGAACTGCCAGACAGCCCTCCACATTGGCTGTACCATTCTACATTCCCAGCAACAGTGAATAAGTGTTCTTATCTCTCCACATCCTAACATTTGTAGTTCT